>APFE030762082.1:0-11160 GCA_000404065.3 Pinus taeda | reverse complement strand
GATGATTAGTAACCATTTTCAACCAAAAATTAAATTTACAATTATTTTAAAATTCACACCACTCTTTTATATATATAATTAGAATTTAATTTTAAAAATATTAATACAACATAACAAATAATCAAATTTTATAGTACTTTTAAATTATTACCCATCTACATATTTGATACTTCTCAAATTTTTATTAATTCTAAATTAATACACATGTATTTAGTTAAAATCTAAATATTTCAAGCTCTTCAATTTTTATTAATTCAATTTACATGACTACAAATGGATGGACTTCGTGCATTTTGATTTTTTTAGTAAAAGGAATTTAGGTTTTTGTGTAAGAGAAAAGTGGTAAATTGAAATTATAAATTAAGAATTTTTGGAAAGTTTTTAATTATTTAAAATTTAATTAAAAATGTCTGAATCATAAATTTTAATAATTGACATTACAGCATCTAATTTTTTTTTTATTTAATCATGATTTATATCTTAAGAAATATAATTTAAATAATGAGAAGCTACAATTTCATCTATAATCTGTTACCATATTTTAATAATTTAAAAACATTATGATAAATAAAAACAATTTTTTATTTATTTTATTTGATTGGAAAAGGTTATCAACTTTAAAGTAAATATTGGGTCAACAATATTCTAACAATGTAGTGGTAACTGATAGAGATTGTAGATTTGGAGAATCTCTTAGAATTCAATGAGCAACTATGTCAGCTAATTGACTTTATTGTTACTCTACAATCAAGATAAAAGTAACAGTTTTATAATAATCAATTTTAACTGTTAGCAAGTTTTTCCACAAATCAAATAAAATTCTAGCAACCTGTATGGACTCCCTCTTCAATACAATTTTAAAGTGTCCATGGACAATTCTACTTCTACTTCACACATAAAAAAATAACTGGATTTATTTGTCTTCAGAGGCCAATAGTATCAATGACAAAAATTACAGAAGCAACGTTTCTTATTGAATGTAAATTGTTTCCTTGTCAACAACACGGACAATATGAGTGAATTTACACGAGCTGTGAAACCCCTTCCTTCAGAAATACTTGAGAGATGATTGCGTAAGACTTCTGAGTGAGATGAATGGAGTCGAAGAATACATATTTTGAAGCACCAATACATGTAAACGGTGTCGCCAAGTCGCACAGATACCCAAATTCGATGGTACCAGTGCCGCAGCAAGCTTTTCCCGTCACTTCAAACCCTGCAAATTAAATGTGAATTTGAAATAGTGAACATTATATAAATATTGTGTATTGTGTTCGTTTGGGGTATTTTTAAATTTTGAGTCATCAATCTATTTTATTATATTATTAAGATATATGGTTATCTCTTGAATAGCTACGAAGAGTCAGATCATTAAAGTTTTATAGATTAATTTGGTTTCAGTGGAAATTAACCACCATCACCATTCTAATAAATTTCATAAAAAAAATAAAAAAATAATTAATGCAAATAACAAATATTTTAATTATTTATATGAGTATTTAAAAATTCAATTTTTTTCCCTTAAACTATATTAGTATTTATTTATTACATAAGAAAATTGCAACATAAGGAAAGAATATAGCTTCACTATACCTACCATATTTAGCTGGATCTTTTATGGCGTCTAAGACAATGTCGAAATATTTGAGAGAAACAATTTTGAGCCCAGGAAGGTTAGCTTTCAGTGCATCAATGGTCGATATGAGTTTTTCATTAAATTCGGCTGCGGCCTCGTTCACTTTCTCTGAGCACTCTCCTCCTACTTTAATATGCAGAGATTTTTCAAAGGGTAGACAGCCTAAAGGAGGTAGGTTTATTACCCCAATCCTACGCACATCCAAACTGTACAGATCCTGCAACAATAATTGAGATACGAAGATATTAAATATTTGTTGACAATTCCTTAGGTTAAATAAAGTTGAGTGAGAATATTCAAACCTCAATATATCCAGATAATGTGCGCAATAGAAAATCTACGTATTGGGAAACTGTAAAGTGCGATGGGCGAATTGGTTCCAGAAAATAATTTGCAATGAAGTCGTTAGTGCCAATGCTGATAAACGCCACTGCTGTATTCAACAGCATGGCAGCCTTCTCTATACCTCCAACCAGCGTGGCCACCCGAGTTCGATATTCCTTGAAATATTCGATTTCTTTCCACATTGGAATCACCGACTGCCAAATTCAGATCGTCCAGTAATAATTAGCCAGTTTCGACATCTACTATCTCGTTCACTAAAATAATAGCAAATCTAGTAATATGATAGAATACAGAATATTTGAATGACAATTTTTCTCATATAATCTACTGGATTTAATAATTGATTTAGAAAATTTAGTTTGAATGTTTAGAAAATTAGTTCATTTAAATTGTTTGGATAATAGTTCGAAACACATCCCCAATTAATATTTTTATGTGACATATCTAGAAAACATATATATAAATAATTAACTTTACTCACGTAAACTTACATTAAGAAATCTTTTACAAATATACAAAACATGGACACCCAAATATTAGTGCAAACAATTTCATTTCATTTAATTTGATGATGAAGGTTTTATTGTGAGTGAATGGATATAGACGATAGGTGGTCATTATTTATTAGTCCCTACCTTCGGCATTGCAGGGACTATAGCGTTCGATACGGCGTTGACCGTCTATTAATTCACCTGTTGACCTGTTTTTTTTGGTGTTATTTCTATTTTAACCAAAGTTTATTAAGAACAAGTTTGCATTATGAAAATTTTAACCAAACTTTTGGATTTTACCTCTTATTTCAGGCTTCACGTGCCCCAATGCTGTTTTTAGCCAGGGGAAGCGATTTTATCCAAAGTCTTTAAACTGGAAGGAGGGGAAGCGATTTTATCCTAAGTCGATTTTATCCTAAGTTTTTAAACTAACAGTTGGGGCAAGTTACATAGCTTACAAGGTTACACCTGGCTGCCAGGGTTTTCTTACAGCTGCCGAGATGCATGCACGTCCATTACTTCTTATATCACCACATCCATGCCTCCCCACAGCATTGAATTAGCAGGTTGTATTGGCTACGCGCAACTTCATTTCTGGTTGGTTTTGCTCTGAAATTAATCAGTTTTCCTCTTCTTGAATCATCTTAACAATGGCAGCTGTTTCGCAAGCTCTTCTACAACACCCTGCAGCTTTCAATACACAAAAACAGAGTATGTATATCTTTCTGCTTGCCATTTTCATTTCATTTTTTGAAAACCTTTTTCTTGATGACAGTTATTTTTATTTTCCATGGTTCTGCAATTGTTAGTGCCAGTCGAAATTAATGTAGGTTCTGTGCAAGGAATTTGTGCAAGGAATTCTGTGCAAGGAATTCATATCCTCCTTGCGGTAGTCATACGGCGGCCCCAGCTTCCCATTCTGTTAAAGCCGCAGCTTGATCGGCGCCCTGTAACAGAGAACCAAACAGACAGGTTAAAACTAACGCCTAAGTGAGTCTAATTGTAGTTTATTTTCTAAATTTGAAACTGAGTATTCGATATATGTTTCTCTTATTTATTTTCCAGGTAAACTGCATCCTCACAGTTCCTACTGTTGTTTTTTTGCGTTCTATTTTGTTGGGACCTTAGCAATTACAGATTTAATTTAGAAAATTAATCACTTGGATGACATTTACGTTAAGGAAGTAATAGCAGATATTGCATGTTGCAACTACTAAGCATTGCTATATAAGAAGTTGGGTTTTTCTTAAACGATATGCATTACTGTTTAATTACTATTTCAGACTTACCTTTCAATTATAATTTCATATAAATGTGAAAATGCTCGGATATATTACTAAGTAAACAATATAAATGTGAAAATGCTCGGATATATTACTAAGTAAACAATATAAATGTGAGAAACCAGCCGATGCTAATTGCTGTCAATAAACGGTATGCATTACTGTTTAATTGCGTTTTGAAATCTAATCCAAATACGAGAAAATACAGATCTATCTGTTGTGTAAAGCTGGGATTCACATCGATAAAGAATGCTAATGGGTGGATAGTGGAATCCTTATAGCACTCACCACAAACGACATATTAAATGGTGCTCTCAGTCAAATTATGTTAGGCAGGTGTACGCTGGGAATAACACTCAAACGCTGAAACGGGTTTTAAAAGGAGTTATACTTCTTACTCGCTTGAATCCATATACCACTAAAAATAGTTAAATCACAATTAATAAGAAAATGTAAACAGGTCGTTCAAAATCTGTTTACATCGTAAAATAGATATCTAGACAATTCTGTTCTAACCTGGGTTCTCTTTCTTTTACAATTCTGTACAATGAACAGAGGAAAAAGAAAATCAATGTATGAAGAATGTGAGAAAATACAAATCTATCTACTGTAATAGATGTCAAATCTATCTACTGTTTAATTGCGTTTTCAATTATGTTGTTGATAAAAATAGGAGGAGGGCGTCTGTTTGCAAGGAAATAAAGTTCAAAGTATGCCTGATTATTGGTCTCATAGAGTATCATGGTGGCACCAAAAAGTTTGCTGCACTTATTAAACAGAATGGGAGCTTGTTTCTCGGGTGAGAAGGGCAAGTCTTGTACAGACGGGAAATGTCAGTCTTCAAAATCAAGGAAAGGGCGGGGGAAAACTGTTACTCCTGTTTTAGGTACTCGTCTTACGAACACAAAGAAAGGAGAAATTAATAGATTCTTCTTCTTCGGAAGAAACTACTATTCACAATCTTGTGCACCTGAGTTCAGACAGGTCTGTAACTGCACACAGCAAACCTGAAGTTGCAAGTGTGAACTTCCATGTCAATGAGGTTGAAGAGGGCCATACTCGAACAGAGTCTTACGGTAATGAAATGATTGCTTAATGTTCTTTGAAAGAGATTTGATTTATGCTTATAATACAAGATGCTTGAAAAGCTTGTTTAGTTGAGGGTTTCTTACCATATAATGACCAAATCTTCGCCTGGCCTGCTGCGAAGAATCAACTAAAGCGCTCGTCTTTCCTTTTGCAGGGATCAGTGCTGCTAATTTCCCGCCTCCGCTGCCGAATGACATCCATGGCGAACTCGTACATGGCCTTTATTGCATAGCGGAGACATTTTTTCCGACCATGAGTACGAGCAGCAGCACCCCAAGCGGCAGAGCAAGGGCAGGGCTACGTGGCAGTTAGCATACTATTTGGCCTCACCTAAACATTGCAGTGTGTAGTTTGGGCAGAGAGGGAGAGCGACGGAGACATTGGGTTGCTCACAGGAAAGCCGATAATGGGCTACACTACTCACGAACAGCTCGTTGGTCTTCCTTAAACCGATCCCTGGGATGACAATGACACAGCTGAGCGCATTTGACAAGTTACCCTAGCCGCACATGCAGCCAATGATTTATCTGCATGAGTGTTTCCACGTTGCGAGGAGTAATAATAAAATGTACTATACTGATGACTCCGTTGTAGAAACAAATACACCGACGAGAAAACTATAATTTTATAATATTTGTATTAACTTTAAATCATTGTTTTATGTACTCTTCTATAATTGTATTTGATATCATATAATTTTTTTTGGTTTTTAATTTATAAATTTCCATTATTTAATAAGTAAATACTGTTAACCATAGTTTTGATACAGAATTATGTTTTTATTAACTAAATGTGCCTTACAACACTGTTTTCTGTATATTTGTGTTTGGTCACATATATGTTTTATTTGGTATTCCATTATTTAATAAGTAAATGCTGTTCACTATAGTTTTGGTACAGAATTATATTTTTATTAACTAAATGTGCCTTAAAACACTCTTTTACTATATTTTGCATTAGCTGAATTTATTAGCATCTTAATGATTAAGACTTGTTAGCTGGGTATTGACATGCTATCTAGTTACTCTAAAATCTGAGAAGCTGGATTGGTATTATGTTTTTGTCAATTCCCTTGTCACTGGCATGTCGCGTGTCACTTATAAGACTGATTCATATTACAAATAGCATTTAAAATTAATCTCATCACTTTAATCCTGAGACAACTCTAGCGAGAATCCATAAATTAGGATAAATGAATTGACCGAATTAGGATAAATGAATTGACCGAATTGACCAACTGTGAATCCGGCAGCCTCCAAGGCGGTTGTGATAACATGAAATCTCGGCCAACTCACACATTTCGATGTTATTGCACCCGCGCCTGTGTTCATGTACTCGCCACAACCAATGAGAAGGATCGATCAAATTTTCACTTAAAAAAACCCACGGCCATCCCAGATATGTCTTGATAAACCCTTTACAGAAGCTGCACTTACCCTTCACTTACTCCTCGTAGTAGCGTTCAGTTGTTGTTCGTGGGCGTTGTTGTCAAGATATTGATATTCTGTGGATTGTTTTGATAGTGTCATAAATATTTACTTCTATTTAAAAAATTTCACTCATGTCATCCAAATGAAATATAAATAAAAAAAAAAATAGTGGTTAACCCTCACACACATCATTGTCGTGGATTTAATCCACATAAAAAAAATGGAAGTGATAAATGATCGATGGCCTAACTTTTGAATGACGCTTAAATTGAAATTTAAAAAGAAAAATGGTAAATGTTCTTTTTCAAAAATTGACCACAAATGCTAGAAATGCAAGTGTCTTACTTTGCAATAATCGACCTCAAATGGTAAGAGAATTGAGTTGTAAAGAACTTTCCACAAGTTGGTAAACGAATGTTGCAGCTCCATGAAATTATTCGAATCAATTAACCATTTGCCTAAGCCTTCCGTGAAGATAAAAACGAAACTGGTGAAGAATTTAAGTCACCGAATTCTATCTGGACAGGCTCTGCCACTAACAAACACATATCTGCGTCTGTGTGTTATTTATTGTTAATGCTTGGTATGTGAATTTGTGAATGGTTCTCTTCGTCACGCGTTACCTGTGAATTTGTACTGTTACTTGATTCTCGGAGTATATGCCTGTACTCTTTTTTTAGAGTTAATTCTTGGCCACACACTCTTCTTGTGAAATAACAAGCCTCTATTCCGGCATGATTCTGTTAGACACCCACTACTTGTGTTGCAGTATTTTTGACCGATTTTATATGTACGCAGCCTACCTGTCGAGCAACAAAACTTGTAACTTTCTATGACTCTGTTGCATTTAGAAACCACAAACCCTACAATCAGTCTCACCTCACACATCTTGATCTAACCTCTGTGTCGAGTAATGCGTTGTATATAATACATAGTGCCATGATCTCATTCATTTCACATATTTAAAATTTGTGCGATAGACTTTGGCATTCCCTTTATCTTTTTGATTAATAAACGGGTATCAGGAATTTGGAATATTCCAAAAATATTTTCACACACTAGAAGAAATTGAAATATTTTCTAGAACATGTTGAAGTAGATAAACTTTAGCTTCTATCAATGTGTCTTACAATGTTTTGTTTTCCTAATAGTCTGAAATCGATTATAGAGGAAAATGAGTTTGCGCAACAACATAAATTTTAGTTCACAATAATGCCTTACAAAATTTCGAGTTCATCATTATATAATGACTTATAATCTGCGTTCATTGATTTTAAAGATTTTTTGTTTTAACATAATTAATTTTTTTTACATATAATCAAATTATATCTAGTTTAAAATTATTTAATAATATTATATTATTAATAATCTGCAAAACAATTTATTAATTTTGTAATATAAAGGATAAGAGAGGATCTTATATGAATTTGAATAGGTGGTATTAATAGATTTTTATTTTTTTATGGTTTGAAATTGTTAGTTACCATATCTTAGTGTGTGTGAAGAAAGATAGAGAAAATTTAAAGTATTTTAGAATCTAAAATCTAAGTATTAAATTCAATATAGTACATCTTATATTCTCTTTATAAAATTTAGTATTATATTCTCTTTATAAAATTTAGTATGTTTCCTAGTGAGAGCATGGCAATGATTAGATATTTAATTTACAAGAAAAAGAAAAACAATATGTTGCTTCAAAATATAACCAAAGCCCTTTGTATGGTATAGATGAAATTCGATCTTAAACCGTTAAAAACTAGGGCACACCTAAATGAGGAAAACAAAATTCAGAAGTACCAACAAAGACAGTGCTATAGTTTAATACTCCGGAATGGAAGCATGCTCTATTAGGCTGTGCAGGAGTTTTTTTGTAGACCTCGGCAGGGACTACCGCCACAGCAGTGGCTCCTTGTTTACTAAAGTGGCGGCGGTGAGATTGTCTAATCCGATCCCCGATGAGGAGAAACTGACGCCTGTGATCCAGTCTTGTTCTTGAAGGTTCGGATCAAGATATGCTGGCAGCAGCTCTTTGATGCCAAGCCCTGCAACTATATATTCATTTGAACACCAAAACAACGTAAAATTTAGATATCTGTAACAATAAAAAATAATTAGCCGTCTGCCCAATTAATTAGTAACATTTTGCTTACCCAAATAGTCTGGAAGAATTTTTCCATCGGAGAATCTCCCTGTGGGATTGCCTCCCACGAATTTTTCCATCGGAGAATCTCCCTGTGGGAATGTGGGAAAGTTGATGAAAATTACGCTGAGGCACAGAATGTTGGAGCAGTCTTGTAATGAGAGAAATTACAAGACTTCTCCAACATTCTGTGCCTCAGCTGAGGCACAGAATGTTGGAGCAGTCTTGTAATGAGAGAAATTACAAGACTTCTCCAACATTCTGTGCCTCAGCGTAAACCCCGAGCAAGAATGTCTGAAACGCAAATGCCCGCAGCGACGATCGAAATGCAGACACGGCGATGGTGAGGCACAGAATGTTGGAGCAGTCTTGTAATGAGAGAAATTACAAGACTTCTCCAACATTCTGTGCCTCAGCGTAAACCCCGAGCAAGAATGTCTGAAGCGCAAATGCCCGCAGCGACGATCGAAATGCAGACACGGCGATGGCGTTCAAAGAAATAATTTAACGCAGTCACACAACTCTGTCAGGCACAGAGGGACTGGTGATGGCTGCCTGCAGGGGTGATGTTGATTATATAATGTGTGCCGCGTCAAATCATGCGATGTGAGGCACCACACCAACCACATGCAACGGATGTTTGGTAATGTGGAATTCAATATTAAAGATCTCATTGGAGATCGGATTGAAGCCTACAACTACAAAATAATGCCTTTCGCAATCTCCATTAATTTCCGTGTGAAGGTTACACCCAACTTTGAAAATCATTAATTTCCGTTAGAACTTAACAATCCGATAATTGATTTATGAGCTAAAGTAGACTAAATTTTATAAAAGATCTATTTTCTTTTTTTAACGATTAACTCTCACTTTCAATTCCTCTCCACAAAACAGAATATTATAATAATAATAATTAAATCATTTCCTCTTTATAAATTGTGTAACTTTAATTTTAATTAAAAATTGAAAATTATAACGAAATTTTAATTAACCTTAAATAATCCAATTGAAAAAGCATCAAATATCCATTGAACAATGAATAACGTTATGCCATCTGGTGGCCAAGGATGTTGACAAAGAGATGGTAGAAGTCATCCGTTTCTGTACACTTATTTGGCATAGATGGTTTATCTTTTCATTTATACAGATTTTAAGTTATTTTACATATTTGTTTTAGTGGATATTATAATTATTTTTCCCTTTCAAATATGATTAGCAAATCTATTAAATCAAATACAGTTTAAAAAATATGAGAGTTCCATAATCTAATTTCAAATATCATGAATCAAATTCTTAAAAATAAAAATGGTAAATTCAATTAAAAGTGGTGGTGAATATTTTTTTAAATTTGAACCAAAATACAATTTAAAAAATATAAAAGTATTATAATACAATTTGAAATATCATGGATCAGATTACTAAAAGGAAAAATTGGTAAATGCATGAGTCGTTGAAAAACTAAAGGCGAACCCTCAGAACTTTAAATCTTTTCATCTTATAAGAATTAAACATTCTTGCATACTTCGTTTCTGATTAATGAAAATTAGTATAATAGATAAGATATAAAATCTAAAAAAAATAAAAAAATAAAAATTAAAATAATAAATGTAAGTAAAATGGAAATGAAAAAAACTATAAAGTTTTTGTTTTGAAATTTAATAGTGGTTTTTTTTTTTAATATTAACTATTTACATGATTATTATAGATTTTTAGAGGATAAGTTATATACTATCTTAGTGTTTATGTTGTATGATTTGATATTAATTGTATGATTTGATATTAATTAAATCTTATATGATTTGATATTAATTAGTTTTCTTTTCGTATTAAATCCTTGGTCTATGGTTAATTCCATATATTATTTATATGCTTTTTATTACACATTGGTTCAATCCTTTTTACCATTTATATCATTGAATCAATTTGAGTTTTTTCCCTCATGTAATGTAATAATTCCTCCCTACTATATAGGGTATATGCAATTTACTATGTGCTAGAAAATCATTAGACTATGCACAGAGAGCTCTAAATGATTGGTACTTTTGTCCTATAACTAGATAAAGAAAATTTGGAAAAACATATTTTATCCCATGTAATACATGGGAAGGAATTTCCCTTTTGTACTCTAGCCTTGAACTATTAATTCATTATTTTTATGTCTACATCTAAAGGATATTACTATATATCATGTTGCTTATTCGAGTTCATGACAAGCGAATTGACATTGTTATAACTCATGGCGGTGCTAGGCCTTTCAACATTGGCCTTCCTTGGAGCCTATATGTAACGTGTATCAAATGCAATGTTTTACGATAATTGTATGCCTTTGACTTAGTTTTCATATTGTGTCCTTTTCATGCATTCTATTGTTTGAATTATTTAATTGGGTCGTGAATACTATATTCACACTAAATGGTGTTCTTTAGGTTATTATGTTGCCACCGCACACATTATTCTATTGTTACATTTGCATGCAACTTGAAAAGTGGTGTCTAGTTATTTCACTTCGTGGAATTTTATATTAGCTGTAATGATGAATGGTGAATATCTGCTCATACAAATTGATGGCAGGGTTTGAATGTGTAGTAGTTAGGGTAACCACCTGTTGGGTCCCTATAATACCAGTGATTACCCCATTACTATTGTAGTTGTACCCCTTATTAATAGTGTTGTGCCCCTATTGTCCCCATATTGTTATTACTATGCCCCATAGAATCCCTCTATTGTTATTTTTGTGGCTTTATAT
>APFE030762081.1:222563-255921 GCA_000404065.3 Pinus taeda | reverse complement strand
ATAATTACTAAACAATTTCATGAATATAATTAAGATATTTACGTTTAAATATAGCTCCATAATAAAATTATGATTGCAATCAGGACCAAATATTTAATGTAACGAAATTAATTATTAATAATCTTATTAATAATGAAAAGGATAAGAAATTAAGATAATGGAAGGGATTAATAATACTAATACACATACATACTATTAGGAAGTTAGGAATAATGTTGAAAATATAAATCATGTTTAAAAGCTAAAAAATATAAAATACATCAACATAGACAAGGGAAATAGGATTAACCACAGAAACCGCCTTCTAAGGGGAGGAAAAAAGAAACCCTAAGACCATATAAAAGAGGGATTGGGGAGGCTAGGAAGACAGGGTTAGGACCCAGCAACTGCTAATCTTCCAGCCATCATCCCTATTAAGATTGATCGGCCTTTTCTCAATCTCCAGGGCCTCTTTAAATTTTCGATGGTGAAACTGCGCAACTTTGGCAATGACCCGAGCCTCTTCTATACAGACATGATACATAGTCTTCCCGGCATGTTCAGTCAGGGCTGAGGACTTGGTCCTACCATGCCTTAAGTCAGCCGAATTCTCGCTAATCCTTTGATTGATAGAATGACCCGTCTCACCGATATAAGGGGTCCCACAGGAACAAGGAATGACATAGACGCCCTTCATGTCTTTAGGGTCAATAGGGTATTTTACAGACCTGAGGGAGCCACGGATAGTATTGAGAGGTTTGAAAGTCGCGGGCACATCGTACTTCTTTAGAATCCTCACAATCTTATCAGTGGTCCCTTGGATGTAAGGAAGGTTCACACCCATGACACGATCTTTAGGATCCCTTCAGATTGAAGGCTCCTTCTTGGCCTTGAGGAAGGATTTTTGACCCATGTGTCTACTGTAACCATTCTTCACAAATACATCTAGGAGATGAGCCTTCTCCGATTCCAAGCTCTCTTCATCAGAAATCCTCATAGCACGGGCAGCAAGCGTGCTTAGAACCCCTATCTTCTGAGCGGGGAAATGATGAGAAGAATCATGCAAGTATTGCTCAGTATGCGTCTTCTTTCTAAACACCTGATGAGAAAAGGAACCATCCACCTTCTTAGAGATGAGAACATCCAAGAATGGAAGACAACCATTATCCTCTTTTTCCATCGTGAATTTAATGGCGGCGGATTGGTTATTGAGATGACTGAAGAAATGATCCAGCTCATCAGGACCATGCGACCAAACAACACCAGTGTCATCAACGAATATTTTCCAAAGCTTCGGTAAGAGAAGAGAGGAGGCCAAAGCCTTAGACTCAAAATCCTCCATGAAGAGATTGGCGACGACAGGGGACAAGGGGGAGCCCATGGCAACCCCGCAAATCTGCTCATAGAATTCTCCCTCGAAGCTGAAAAAGGTGGAGGTCAGGCAAAGCTCAACCAACATAGCCGTATCAAGGTCGGTTAGCTTCTTAATCACCAACATGGCCTCATTGATGGGAATACAAGTATAAAGAGAGACCACGTCGAAACATTCTGGTAAGTTTCGACGCGGTCTCTCTTTATACTTGTATTCCCATCAATGAGGCCATGTTGGTGATTAATAAGCTAACCGACCCTGATACGTCTATGTTGGTTGAGCTTTTCCTGACCTCCACCTTTTTCAGCTTCGAGGGAGAATTCTATGAGCAGACTTGCGAGGTTGCCATGGGCTCCCCTTTGTCCCCTGTCGTCGCCAATCTCTTCATGGAGGATTTTGAGTCTAAGGCTTTGGCCTCCTCTCGTCTCTTACCGAAGCTTTGGAAAAGATTCGTTGATGACACTGGTGTTGTCTGGTTGCATGGTCCTGATGAGCTGGATCAATTCTTCAATCATCTCAATAACAATCCGTCGCCATTAAATTCACAATGGAAAAAGAGGATAATGGTTGTCTTCCATTCTTGGATGTTCTCATCTCTAAGAAGGTGGATGGTTCCTTTTCTCATCAGGTGCTTAGAAAGAAGACGCATACTGAGCAATACTTGCATGCTTCTTCTCATCATTTCCCCGCTCAGAAGATAGGGGTTCTAAGCACGCTTGCTACCCGTGCTGTGAGGATTTATGATGAAGAGAGCTTGGAATCGGAGAAGGTTCATCTCCTAGATGTATTTGTGAAGAATGGCTACAGTAGACACATGGGTCAAAAAGCCTTCCTCAAGGCCAAGAAGGAGCCTTCAATCCGAAGGGATCCTAAAGATCGTGTCATGGGTGTGAACCTTCCTTACATCCAAGGGACCACTGATAAGATTGCGAGAATTCTAAAGAAGTACGATGTGCCCGTGACTTTCAGACCTCTCAATACTATCCGTGGCTCCCTCAGATCTGTAAAAGACCCTATTGACCTTAAAGACATGAAGGGCGTCTATGTCATTCCTTGTTCCTGTGGGACCCCTTATATCGGTGAGACGGGTCGCTCTATCAATCAAAGGATTAGCGAGCATTCGGCTGACTTAAGGCATGGTAGGACCAAGTCCTCAGCCTTGGCTGAACATGCCAGGAAGACTATGCATCATGTCTGTATAGAAGAGGCTCGGGTCATTGCCAAAGTTGCGCAGTTTCACCATCGAAAATTTAGAGAGGCCCTGGAGATTGAGAAAAGGCCGATCAATCTTAATAGGGATGATGGCTGGAAGATTAGCAGTTGATGGGTCCTAGCCCTGTCTTCCTAGCCTCCCCAATCCCTCTTTTATATGGTCTTAGGGTTTCTTTTTTCCTCCCCTTAGAAGGCGGTTTCTGTGGTTAATCCTATTTCCCTTGTCTATGTTGATGTCTTTTATATTTTTTAGCTTTTAAACATGATTTATATTTTCAACATTATTCCTAACTTCCTAATAGTATGTATGTGTATTAGTATTATTAATCCCTTCCATTATCTTAATTTCTTATCCTTTTCATTATTAATAATTAATTTCGTTACATTAAATATTTGGTCCTGATTGCAATAATAATTTTATTATGGGGCTATATTTAAACGTAAATATCTTAATTATATTCATGAAATTGTTTAGTAATATATATATATATATAGAAACTGTTATGATAATTAATATTATTAAAGAATTAATATACCAATATGTTACTTATATCATACTATTATAACATATATATATATATATATATATTATATATACTATAATATATATTAAACAATTAATAATTCTTTAGATATAGTTTTAAAATATTTCATTTTTGAGCTTGAACTCTAATGGTTAGTGTTAATGCTTTCCTAATTATTTCTTTGTATTATATATATTTTTGAACCATTATATGTATTAATATTATTTCATAATCTTATGGTATTCTTAATTTCTTAATTATTAATAATAAAATTATAAATATTAAATTAATTTATAAATTATTAAATTATGGTTTTTCAAATTGAATTTAAATTGATTATTTATCTTAATAACCTAATATGAGAAAATTATTTATATATATCTTTATATATATAATAGATCGATTATATTTTAGTTAAATATAAATATGAATTTACTAACTTGTAGGAGGCTTTTTACCTAATTTAACTAACTTCTAAGGATAATAATAATTGTAAATATAGCAAAAAATAATTATTATTTAACTAAGGTCATAGTCAAAATTAGCCGTTATAAATCTAGTTGTTGGAATCTAGTTGTTGGAATCTATGCCCTTACTATTTAACTAGCTAATCTGGATCGGTTCTTCAACTTGTCCTGACGATGAACCACACTAGTTGGTTCGAAACGCGTCGACAAAAGAATTTTTATGTGATTTTGCCGAAGATTTCTAAACAATTTGAAAATCTCAAAATCTCAAAATTATTTCACAATAAAATATTTACATAAATTTCCAAAAAAAACAAACAGAGATTATAAAAACTTCAAAATCATATATAAGTTCATTTATTTTGTAAAGTTTTTCATTCATCATAACTGAAGTGTTTCATATCCAGTGGCTCCAATAAATTGTTATTAATATGATAAACTTAAACTAAAAATAAATTAATATAAATTAAATTGTAGTAATTTTTTAAGAGAATATAACACCATGGTTGAAAATTGTTGGAATTTTAAGGCTTTTCATAGAGGTGATATTTTATCTTTAATACCATGCCTGAAAGTCCTTGGAATTTTAAAGTTTTTTTAGTCATGATATTTTATCTTTAACATAGTTATTAAAAGATGTGGAGAATTTACCCCCAAAAAAGACATTATTCCAAGATCAACACTTTTTGTTTTTCAAGGTGTTTTTTTCACAAAAAAAAAATTGACTTTTACTTCAATTTTTAAAAAATGTTGAAACTTAACCCTGAAAATAATAATAAAAAAAAAAAAAGTTATTCAAAGATCAACAATTTTCGCTTTCAGGGTGATTTTTCATGTTTTTTTGGGGGGTTTTGGGTTAGAGTTCTTGTTTTGAGGTGATAGTTCTCATTTGATCAGTAACTTTGTTTCTTCCTTTTTAGTTGAAGATTAATAAAAACGTTTCATTCGATTAAAATAAGAATCCATACTTTTCTTTATGCTGCGACACTATTTCTCCATTACAAACTTCTTCAAGTAAGTGGTTCTTCTTGCTTCAACATAGATTCCACATGCATTTTTCTTCTTTTAATTCAAAGATGCACCAAGATCTCCACACGTTCTCAGTCATCTAGCTTTCTCACAATTCCATAAATGGACAACTAGAAAGGAGTTCAAAGTCTCTAAAAATGTACAAGTCTGTAAAAATGCACCAAGATCTCCACAGGTTCTCAGTTATCTAGCTTTCTCACAATGCCATAAATGGACTACTCGAAAGGACTTCAAAGTGCCACAAAAACGTTGGCTCGACTCAATCAAAAAATTGGATAAACCTTTGCTCTCTAAACACTATTAGACACACAATATTGGAAACCAAAATCAACTATATTAAATATTGATCTCAATAAACAATGTACAATGTATACATATTAATATATACAAGAAACTATTAAATCGGTTCTTGAATTTTTGGAATTCAATAACTATACACCATAATACAAACTAACTCAATCTTTAACCCCGGAAGACTAACACTACTATGAAAATCTTCCAAACATTCATATAAAGAGTTTTGTAAATTACAAAACATATTTTACTTATACTAAGTTACGTTTTCTAAGTTAAATGAACATGCTTCATGGGTAGTGAGTAAATCAAATTTTACATATATTTATTTTTATTAGATACTTTAGTTATCGGGATGTTATAATACGTTTCTAAAAGTTAAATCAACATGCTTCCTTGGAAGTGAGGTAAATCCATTTTTACAAATAATTATTTTTATTAGATACTTTAATTATTGGGATGTTATAATATTTTTGAGGTGAAGTGTATTGGGTAAGTTAGAGGGGGTTGTATTTTGATATATTTTTTTTTACTCATATATGAAATGTATTTAATCTTAATAATGTACTAACTGGTCAATTGTTAATGGATGTTGTCATGCATTTACATATTTAAAAAATAAACTAGGTAAAAAAAAGAAATATTTTTTATTTTTTATTGTTTAGATAGCTAAGGTACTTACATAATTATATATATCAAAACTGTAATAAGTAAACTTTTTCATTCTATTGATACATAAATGAACTACAAAGCGGTCTTCGCCTTTATTATAATCTCATTTCCTTTCAAAGGTTCTTGTGTTAGATTTGATGGTTCTCAATATTCATCGGGATTTGTAAGTACTAAGGTTATATTGCCACATTGGTGTCGCTTTAGTACTGTCCTATCCTATTCGACTAAGTCTGGAATATACATGTTGTTTCTGAGTTTATAACCCAAAGCTATATTACTATGTTGTCACTCCACTTGGCCTCCACTAATGTTGAGTTATTGCCGGTTGTTGTGGCAGCCTAGGTATTAGGACCAGCCCATCGGAAACTTCAATGCGGAGTGGTGCCATTTTCATCCTTGGGATTTTGGTCCCCATCTACAGTCTCCAAGCTATCAAGTTGTTTTGACGGTGGGTAAAATAGGTTCTTTTACCTCAGATGGCATGGCGTTCTTTACTCATTGTTTCTCTCCTTCGAAGGAGGTCTTCTATCCACTCTGCAAGAGGGTTTCCCTGTACAATCATCTTCAGCCTTCCGCCTGTGGTTGGTGTCGTTGGGTGCCAAGGCCACCTTTCCATACCATGATATACCTTGTTGTTGTCTTATGGTTCTTTTGACGGTCAAACAGGTTTCTATGCTTCAGCAATTCGACAGCGTTGGGAACTTTCATTTATACAGGTATTATGAATGTTAGTTTCTATTGTCGGATGCAAACTCCCGGATTATACATATATATTGTTTTAAAATGTGAACTTCTAATTGTGGACTCCTCCCAGTTAGGGTGGAGGTTTTTGCAGGCAAAGAAAACTCCTGGAAGAATAGTTCGAGGAACCCTTGCTCAACTCATCGTGTATCAATGATAGAAGTTCAGCCCCCTTTATCAGGTACTTGAACTAGTCTAGGGTTTTTCTATTAAGGTTTTATGGCTAATGAGTTTCAACTCCAAGGAACGATTTTATTTGAACATGCTTGTTATTTATTTGCAGTCTTAATTCCTTATTTTGAATGTACATTTCGCCAACCCATGATGGTGGTATGTATTTGAGTTAGGAAGGACATTGCAAGGCCAAGGCCTATTCGTATCTGTCCTTTTTATTGGACTTAGAGTGATCTGGCTTGGCCTTCGCGGATATGCTCTAGAGGCTAGTCTTTAGACTTTGATATTGACTCTTAGTGACTATTTGAAATATTCAGATGGTTTAACTGTAATTATTTTTTGATAACCCCATCGGGGATTTCTAAATGAGAATACAATGTTTTTTCCATTTTATATTGCAACTGTAACTCTCTGTTCATTCTGAGTATTGTAATATTATTTGTTTCAGTCCTTGTCTGCAAAGGTATGAGTCTAATATGCATATGAGGGATGAACTTTGCGGAAATTCCTATCTGAGACTTTTGAGATTGGCCTTTGTCGTGTTGTAGTTGTTCCAGTATTCAAAATTTATTTAGAGCATTTTTATTCAACAGTTTCCTTTTTTTTTCCTTCGCATTACCCAGAATGATTAAGCAAAAAGGAATTTCTGAAGATTATTTATCTTGGTTTGTTTTCCATGAACTCAGGGTTTCACCAATGTCTAGAATATGTTTATATGTGTGGTATTTGTATGACTGTTATGGTACAACGAATGCTTTCGACTAACTTTTATGCAACCGTATGGTTGCTCTTCTATGACCCTACTATTCGGGATTTGTTTACTTTAGCCAGAGTTTTTGTGTTAATGTCTGTAAGAAAAGTAATTCTGGAAAGAAAAATAATTTTGGATGAATAAGTCTTTGTTATTTTATACTAACATGGTTTTCATTATGGAATTTACAGCTTTGATAGCTTAATTTCTAATACTAGCATAAACTTTATTAACTGCTTTAACTCGTTTTCCTCTCTTAATGCTCGAATTCCCACATTCAAACTCTATCTTTTGTTTATTATTATATATTTCTAAAATCTTTTTAATTCTATTGGCACCTTTACCAGTTCTTGATATCCTTCTACTTGTCTATTTTCATAAAAGTTATTTGCAGACTATCCTACTCGTTCTCAGGCTAATCTGTCATTTTCTATAGTCTAAGAGCATTTGACCTGTAGATATAAATATTTATGAAGATACATAATTTCCTTCAATCTACTAACTTTCGACATGTATGTATATATATATATATATATATATATATAATAATATATATATATATATATATATATATATATATATATATATATATATATATATATATACATATACATATACACACATCCAGGAAAATACATAACATATTTTCTAAATCACTTTGTAAAATAATTTTACTTATCCTGCAACTAAACCTTGCTGCTCGATATTGTGCCTCCCAACCTTGAGACTACTCACATTGTAGTCTCACCCCAAGTTGTTCCTGTATCCAGGAACCTTTTCTTTTCCTATGTCAAGATATTTTAATATCTCTCATAGCTATCTGGTCCAAACCAGACGTAGAATCTGAACTCTACCTAACATCTCAGCACAGAATTCCCCTTTTGTTCTTTTCTTTTCTAATCTCAGGTACCCCTATCCTCTTGATATTTCTTGAGTAAATACTCAAGAAATTAGTTAGGGAAAATAATTGTTTTCCCTAACCACTTAACAAGTAAAAAAAGTATTTACAAGTAACTTCTAATTCACTTCTGCATAATTAATTTCTAGAAATAATTTTATAATTAAAATAACATCAAATTGTTTAGTTTGCAGTAAATTAAATATTTACATAATTTTGGGATATCACATCTTCCCCCCCTAAGATGTAACATTGTCCTGATGTTTTTCTCCTGAACATAAATCCGTGAAGGTTTCCTTTATAACCTTCTCATCTTCCCAGGTGGCCTCTTCTGGCCCATAGTGCTGCCACTGCACTTTAACCTGGGTGATAAATTGTTTCTGCAGTGTTACTTCTCTCCGATCGAGTATAACCAGAGCCTCGAACAGGAATTATCCTTCCGGCTCGACCTATACAAAGCCATAAAAACATTTTAATTTGGCAATTAGCTTGTTTAATAAATCTGAATTCAAATAATATGCCTCTATTATACTTTACATGTATGTTTTACCAATTAATTATGTGATTAGAATCATAAATGTATTTCTTAAGTAGAGAAATGTGAAATACATTATGCACATGAATATGGCTGGGTAAGGCAAGCTGGTAAGCCACTGGTCCGATTCAAGCTAAAATTTCGAAAGGATCGCATAATCGGGGTGCTAGTTTAGCACATCCGGTCCACTGCAAGGTGCTTTTCTTAGCTCGTACCTGAATGTAAACATGATCTCCTACTTGAAATTCCCAGAAGCTCCTCTTCCGATTAGCAAAGTTCTTTTGCTGGACCTAAGCATCTTTTAAATTGCTTCATACCATTTTTACCATCTCCTCCATTTCTTCTCACATATTAGGTCCTACCATTAGTTTGTCCTCTAGGCCACTCCATCTCAAAGGTGTCCTGCACTTACGCATGTATAACACCTCAAAGGGACTCATCTGTAAGGATGTATGGTACCCATTTTTATAAGAAAATTCTACCAAGTGTAGGTATTCCTCCCACTTACATGGTTGTTGCATTACGTAAGTTCCCAACATGTCTTCGACTACTTGATTTACTCGCTTCGTTTGTCCATCCGTGAAAGGATGATATGTAGTACTAAAGTGTAGTTATGTGTCCATTCCCTCAAAAAGGGCCTTCCAAAATGCTTATGTAAATTTCACATCCCAGTCGAAGATGATCATTTTGGGTATTCCATGTAATTTAAAAATGGTTTGCAGAAAAATGTTAGCAATTTTTATTGCTTTATAAGTTTATTGGACTAGTATGAAATGAGCAGATTTTCTCAATTTCTCTACTACCACCATGATAGAGCCATTTTGCCTTTTGACTTAGGTAATCTGGTAATGAAATCAATAGATATGGTTTCCCATTTCCATTCAGGGATAGGCATTGGGTGGAACAATCCTGCTAGGTGTTGGTGCTCCACCTTTACCTGTTGGCATTCCAGACAGTGGCCTGAATATTATGATACTTCTTTCTTCATACCAGGCTAGAAAAATTATTTTCTAAGGGGAGAAATCATTTTCTGGTATCCTGAATGCCCTGCATAAGGACTCTTATGATATTCATCTAATATTAAACTTTTAAGCAATTTCTGGTTAGGAACATATAACCTCTTTCTATAAATCAGTAATTCATTTGGATCAACCTCATATCCCAATCGTTGTTCATGGTTGTTTAAATCTTTGCTTGCTGCCATAAATGTTTATTTACTAGATTTTGCATGGTTGTTTCACGAATCTACTCATAGAAGGTAGTTCATGATTCACTCAAAGAAATTTCATACAATCAATTTACCTTTTGATTTAAGGCATCCGCAACCCGGTTTTCTTTTCCATTCAAGTGTTTGATCTGAAAATCAAATTCACTTAGGAAATCAACCCAGAAATCTTCCCTAACATTTAAAGTGGGTTGTTTGAAATAACTTGTCAGGCTACGGTGATCTATCATTAACAGATTGCCCAACAACTAATGTCACCACATCTTCAAGGCGTGAATCACTGTTGTCAGTTCCAAGTCATATGCGGAATACTTTTGTTCATATTCTTTAATCTTTCTAGACTCATAGGAAACAACCCTGCCTTCTTGCATTAATACACCACCTACACCTTCCTTACTAGCATCCATACAAACCACGCATTCTTTGTTATGATCAGCATTACTCAAAATATGGGTGATGGTGACTAGATGTTTAAGTCGATCAAAGCTCCTTTGACAGTCGGGAGTCCACCTAAAGGCTTTTCCTTTCTTTTTTAGAGAGGTAATAGGATATGCCACCCTAGAAAAACCTTCAACAAATCACCTATAATATCCAGTTAGGCCCATGAATGATCTTATGTCCGCTACATCTTTCGATACCGACCACTCCATGATAGTTATTATTTCTATTGATCTATTATGATCCCATCCTTGGTAATGATATGTCCCAAGTACTAGATTTATTCCTCAAATAAATCACATTTGTTGTATTTGGCATACAACTAGTGTTCTCTTAGGACTTGAAGAACAATATGGAGATGCTCCTTATGTTCTTCCATGCTTCGAGAGTGTATCAGTATGTCATCAATGAATATTAACACAAATTTGTCTAAATATTGATGAAATGTTTTGTTATTGAGACAAATGAAGTTTGTTGGGGCATTAGTCAACCCAAAAGGCAGCACCATGAACTCAATGTCCATAACGTGTTTTGAATGTTGTTTTCGCTATATCCTCCTCCTTTATCTGGATCTAATGATAGCTTGATCGGAGGTCAATCTTTGAGAATACAGTTGCACCCTTTACCTAATCAAATAACTCATCTATACGGGGTAGGGGATATTATTCTTAATATTCAGCTTGTTTAATTGATGGTAATCCATGCACATTCGCAATGTTCCATCTTTTTTCTTAACGAAAAGTACTGGAGCTCCCCAATGGGACACACTAGGGCAGATATAACTTTTATCAAGTAGCTCTTGTAGCTACAATTTCAATTTTGTTAGTTCTGGTATGCTCATATGGTAAGGGGCTCAGGAGACTGGGGCAGCTCCCGGAATTAAATCAATGGTAAATTATATGTCTCTTTTTGGGGGTAGACCCAGGATTACCTCAGGGAAAACATCCATAAAACTTTGTACCACTGCTATATTTTCTAAAGAAACATATTTTTCCTTAATGTCAGCATAACCTACTTGTATTGCATAAATCTAGCAGCCCTTTCTGATGCATTTTGATAATTGGGAAGTTGTTACAGGTCTTATTTGCAAAGGTTTTTGAATACCTTGTGTTTCTTGTCTTTCTCCCTCCTCATCTCGGAAATTAATGGTTTTGGTCTTACAGTTGATAAGGGACCAATGTTTTTCTAGCCATCCCATGCCTATAAGGATGGCGTATGATCCTAAGGGTAACACATTCAAATCTGCCATGATGGACTAGTTAGCTAATTCTAGAGGGAAGTTACTAACTTTCGCCAAAACTCTTCTTTTGGCCCCTATGGCTAGTTGTACTAACCATGGATTTTTAAATTTTACTCCTTGAAATTTACATTGTTCCATGATCTTGGGGATAATATAACTCAAGGTAGCCCTGGGATCAATTAAAATAGATACAGTTTGGTCAAAAAGTATACCTTCAAATTTGACCATTGTTAGCTGAAATTCTGCTTAATGATCTTCAAGGGTGGCATTCATTTTAGGGAGGCTTCTTGCTACTTCTCCCACTGTGGAAGCTTCGTGTATTTGTGAAATGTGATCATCTCCTTTGTTATGTGGGTAGTTTTTGACATAATGCGAGCCTCCACATCCCAAACATTGTACAGGCGGTCTGTTAGTTAATTTTGCTTCGGTTATGCCAGTTTTCTCATTAATTTTGGTTTCGCCTGGTACTTTAAATTTGGGCTTATTTTTATTAAAATTCTGGTTGGTTTGACCCTTATACAATCCCTTGTTTCCTAGGCCCTTATTTTTGTTGTGGCTGGGAACAAATTTACTTCCCTTTTTATCATTCCATCTCTTTCTCATGTCTCCCTTTGGTTTGTTTTGCTGGTAGCATATCCGTGCCTCACAAATAACTTTGTCCATGGTTTTTGGATTGTCAAATTCCAGTCGTTCTTTCATGAACAACTAAAGACTGTTGATGAACCATTGCACCTTTTCTTTTTCTTCGCATATGTAGGGAACATACTGAAGTAATGACATGAACTTTGTTATGAACTCATCCATAGACATTTAGCCTAGCCGAAGATCATGAAATTCTTTTGCTTTTTCATCATAAAATCTCTCTCTTAGATATTTTTCTTTAAAATATCTCTGAAATTTTTCTCAGGTTATACTTTGTTCATTTACTCCTTGAAATTTTTTTACTTCCTTCCACCATAGTGTGGCTTTTCCTTGTAGCTGGAAAATAGCCAAGTGAGCCTTCAGATTGTGGTCATATTCGTACAACTGAAAATATTTATTCATATTTATGAGCCATGGTTCTGTCGTTTCTCCCTGTTCACCATCAAAGAGAGGGGGCTTTATTTTTCGAAATTCTCCTTGAATTTCCACTTTCTTCCTTTTTTGTGTCTTGTGATTGGACACATTATCTAATTCTTCTTCACGATTTTCCTCCCCACCCTCGGTTTCCACATCCTCTATCCGAAACACTTGTTCCCCTGCCATATTTATGTGTTTAGGGCTAGGGACTCGTGGTTTATTATTCTGTCTATCAGATAGACTCTTCATATTTTTTTCTTGTTCCTGCATCAGTCTTTCATTATCTGCCTGTAACCAGGCCATACCATCCTTCAATTATTGTACTGTCACCATGATATATGTGTCAGTATTCCATGGCTCATAGCCTAGCTATACCTAATCCTCAGGATTGCCTTCTTGAAATGAAGTCAGCATGAGAAGAACTGGGATTTGGGTGGTAAATTCCCAGTTCTTCTCATACTGACTGCTCCCTACTTCCTACATGCATATTACCAAGTTTGTTATTTATTTATTCCAGAGGTCTCAATTTGGCAACCTGAGCACTCTAATACCACATGTCATGCATCCACATATTAAAATAAACTATGTAAAAAAAATATTCCTTTACTATCTATTACTCTTTAGATTTGCAAGGTACTTACACATCTACATATATAACAGAACTATAATAATTAAACTTTTGCATTTTGCCGATGCATAAATGAACTACAACATGGCCTTAGCCTTTATTATAATCTCATTCCCTTTCAAAGGTTCTTGTGTTGCATTCGATGGTTCTCAATATTCATCAAGATTTGTAAGTACTAAGGTTATACTGCCACATTGATGTCGCTTTAGTATTATCTTGTCCTATTCGACTAAGTCTAGAATATACATGTTGTTTCTGAGTCTATAACCCAAAGTTATATTACTTTGCTGTCACTCCACTTGGCCTCTATTAATGTTGAGTTATTTCCAGTTGTTGTGGTGGCCTAGGTGTTAGGACTGGCCCTTCAGAAACAATCTACGGGATTCTGGTCCCCATCTACAGTCTCCAACCTATGGCATTGATCTGACGTGGGTAAAATCTTTGGGTTCTTTTGCCTTAGATGACATGGTGTTCTTTGCTCATTATTTCTCTCCTCCGAAGGATGTCTTCGGTCCGCTTTACAAGAGAGTTTCCCTATACAGTCATCTTTAGTCTTCCTTCTATGGTTGTTGTCATTGGGTGTCGAGGCCACCTTTCCATACCATGATAGCTCTTATTGTTGTCTTATGGTTCTTGTGATGGTCAAACAGGTTTCTATGATTCAGCAATTTGACAGCGTTGGGAACTTTCATTTATACAGGTATTATGAAAGTTAATTTCTATTGCCGGATGAAACTCTTGGTTTATACATATATATTGTTTTAAAATGCAAACTTCTAATTTTGGACTCCTCCCAGTTAGGGTGGAGGTTTTTGCAAGTGAAGCAGACTCTCGGATGAAGAGTTGGAGGAACCCTTGCTCTACTCGTCATGTATCATGCTAGAAGTCCAGTCCCCTTTATAGGGTACTTGAACTAGTCTAGGGTTTTTCTATTAGGGTTTTATGGCTGATGAGTTTCAACTCCAGGGAACGATTTTGTCTAAACATGCTTGTTATTTGTTTGTAGTCTTAATTCCTTATTTTGAATGTAAAGTTTGCCAATCCATGATGGAGGTATGTATTTGAGTTAGGAAGGAAATTGCGAGGCCGAGGCCTATTTGTATCTGTCCTTTTTAATGGACTTAGAGTGATTTGGCTCGGCCTTCGCGGATATGGTCTCGGGGCCAGTCTTTAGACTTTGATATTGACTCTTAGTGACTATTTGAAATATTCATATGTTTTAACCGTAATTTTTTAGATAACCCCATCGTGGATTTCTAAATGAAAATACAATGTTTTTACCGTTTTATATCGCAACTGTAACTCTCAATTAATTCTTAGTATTGTAATATTATTCGTTTCTGACCTTTCCTACAAAGGTATGAGTCTAATATCCATATGAGGGATGGCTTTTTCAGAAATTCCTATTTGAGACTTATGAGATTGGCGTTTTTCGTGTTGTAGTTGTTTTGGTATTCAGAATTTATTTAGAGCATTTTTCTTCAATAATTTCCTTTTCTGTTCCTTTGCATTACCCAGAATGATTAAGCAAAACGGAATTTCTGAAGATTATTTGTCTTGGTTTCTTTCCCATGAACTCAAGGTTTCACCACTATCTAGAATATATTTATATGTGCGGTATTTGTATGAGTGTTATGGTACAGTGAATGCTTACGACTAACTCTTATACACCGTATGGTTGCTCTTCTATGACCCTACTATTAGGGATTTGTTTAGTGTAGCCAGAGTTTTTGTGCTAATGTCCGTAAGAAAATTAACTCTAATTAATTCTGGAAAGAAAATTAATTCTAGATGAATAAGTCTTTGTTCTTTTATACTGGCATGGTTTTCATTATGGAATTTATAGCTTCTATGGCTTAATTTCTAATACTAGCATAATCTTAGTTTTCGTGTTAATGTCCGTAAGAAAAGTAATTCTAGAAAAAAAAATGATTCTAGATGAATAAGTCTTTGTTCTTTTATACTGCATGGTTTTCATTATGGAATTTACAGCTTTGATAGCTTAATTTCTAATACTAGCATAATCTTTGTTAACTGCTTTAACTCATTTTCCTTTCTTAATGTTGGAATTCCCACATTTAAACTTTGTCTTTTGTTTATTATTATTTCTTTCTACAAGCTTTTCTCATTCTATTTGGTACATTTACCAATTCTTGATATCCTTCTACTGGTCTATTTTCATAAAAGTTATTTGCAAGCTATCCCACTCATTCTCTCTTGATATCCTTCCCACATTCAAACTCTATCTTTTGTTTATTATTATTTCTTTCGACAAGCTTTCTCATTCTATTTGGTACATTTACCGGTTCTTGATATCCTTCTACATTTCTATTTTCATAAAAGTTATTTGCAAGCTATCCTACTCGTTCTCAAGCTAATCTATCATGTTTTACAAATCTGTCATGTTGCATTTAACCTGTAGATATAAATATTTATGAAGATACATAATTTTCTTCAATCTAATATATATATATATATATATATATATATATATATATATATATATAACAGATTTTCTAAATCACTTGTAAAATAGTTTTATTTATCTCACTATAAAAGCCAACTATTATGAAGATACATAATTTCCTTCAGTCTAATAACTATAATATATATAATATATATATATATATATATATATATATATATATATATATATATATATATATATATATATATCCAGGAAAATACATAACAAGTTTTCTAAATCACTTTGTAAAATAGTTTTACTTATGTGGCTCACAAAGCTAGCTAAACCTTGTTGCTCCATACAGTACCTCCCAACCTTGAGACTACTCACATTATAGTTTCCCCCTGAGTTTTTCTTATATCTAGGAACTTTTTATTTCTTTTTTTTTCTATGTCAAGATCTTTTAATATCTCTCATAGTTATCATCCAAACCAGACGTAACATCAACTCTGCCTGACATCTCTGCCTGACATCTCAGCACAAGCTTCTCATTTTGTTCTTTTGTTTTCTGATCTCAGATACCCCTATCCTTTTGATCTTTCTTGAGCAAATACTCAAGAAATTAGTTAGGGCAAATAATTGTTTTCCCTGACCGCTTAAAAAGTAAAAACAGTATTTACAAGTAACTGCTAATTAACACTTCTGCATAATTAATTTCAAGAAATAATTTTATAATCAAAATAATATCAAATTGTTTGGTTTACAATAAATTAAATATTTACATAATTTAGCAATATCATAGATGTATAATGACAAAATGCGATAAAGGGATAGCATTATAAATAAATAAAGAAAATAGAATTATTAAAAATAAATTATGAATCATTATTATATCAAAAAGAATATGAATATTCAATATAATAAAATGAAAAGGCTAAAAAGAAATGAAATCAATAGTTAAGAATACACAATAAACTATTTTCCAATAGGCATGATTTTTATTCACTATAAGGTTTCAACTGTATTATATATTCTCCATGTTTGGAAACACACTTAATATTTTGTTTCTTCTTTTAAAACTAGATTACAAATGGCTAATAAAAAAATGTTTGGTTTTACATGTTTGTAAAAAAATTATCGCTTTTTAAAATTATACTATTATTATTTTTAAAATTATAATAAGTGTGTAATATACAACATTGTTGTTTAGTATCCGTTTTTTTTTGTAAAAAGTAGAGAATTTTATGGGGGTGAATGTGATCATATAACTTAGTTATATGAATTACATGATTTAAGCACGACAACCTTGGTTTACGGGAATCAAATTGCTAATAACATATTGATACATGATCACATAGTTTTATAATAAAAAAACTCGGTAATAATTAAATAATTAAACTATAAAAAAAATATCATAATTAATAAATATATTAATGAAAAAGGGTGAAAATACATTGTTATTAGAAAGAATACAACATTTAATAGAAAGTAGCAAGAAATGATTACACATTAACCAACTTAGATCCATCATAACTCTAATCTAAGAGCCAAGAGGGATCAAACCTTTTTGCATTTTAAGATATTTGCATAAAAAATATTTGATCCCTCTCGGCCCTTGGTAGATCTAGAGTCACTATGGATCTAGGTTGGTTTAATTCCCCCTTTAAATAGGCTATATTCCACATGAATACCATGGGAAATACCGTGTGTTTTCATAAACATGGAGCTCAAATACCACCGATAACTTAACCAAGTAAAAAAATTAATTAATGTGTGATATGCAACATTGTTGCTTACACGGGGACTTCAATATATGCTCAATATATTATGTCATTTTTTCCTCAATATACATCCCCTAATATGAACCCACGTGGTATGGTATTGATCCTTCAGCGAAGCCCCATGGTTGCTTAGTACTTGTCTTTTATGCAAAAATTAGAGAACCCTTATGGGGTGAATGTGATCATATGACTTAGTTATATGAAGTGCATGATTTAAGCACCACAACCTTGGTGGAGGGGGAATCAAATTTCTAATAATCTATTGGCACATGATAACATACTTTTATGAAAAAAGACTCGGCAACAATTAAATAATTAGACTATCAAAAAAATATCATGATTAATAAGCATATTAATGAAAAATATAATAATAAAAAAACATTGTTATTAGAAAGAAAACAATTAATAGAAAGAAACAAGAAATAATTATAGGTTAACCAAATTAGATCCATCATAACTTCAGATCTACCAAACTCTGAGAGGGATCAAACCATTTTGCATTTTAAGATATTTTCATCTCAAGAGATTTGATCCCTCTCAAGGCTTGATAGATCTAGAGTTAAGATGGACCTATGCTAGTTTAATTCCCCCCTTTAAATAGGCTATATTCCACATGAATACGATGGGCAATATCATAGGTTTTCATAAATATGGAGCTCAAAAACCATTGATAACCTAACTAAGTCAAAATTATAATAAGTGTGTATTATGCATCATTGTTGCTTAGGACTTGTCTCTTATGCAAAAAGTACATAACCCTTTGGGGTGAATGTGATCATATAACTTAGTTATATGAAGTGCATGATTTAAGCACCACAACTTTGGTGGAGGGGGGATCAAATTGCTAATAATCTATTGGTACATGATAACATAGTTCTATGAAGAAAGGCTGACAACAATTAAATAATTAAACAAAAATAAAAAAAAAAAAAAAAAAAAAAAAAAAACCATGATTAATAAATATATTAAGGAAAACAGGGGAAAAAACAATTATTATTTTTAAAGGTGAAAAAAAAAATTTTGTTTGTTTGTTTGTGACCCAAAGGAACCAAGCACTACCCTGACACTTAACTTATAGTAAACATATGGGGTGTACGACCTATCCCTCTTCGTAAACTGGGTCAATTGCACATATATCATATTATCAATTGTGTTGCCCCCCTCTCTCCCTCCCAAGACTGACAAAAACATTGTTATTAGAAAGAGTTCAAAAATTAATAGAAAGCAACAAGAAATGATTATAGGTTAACCAACTTAGATCCATCGTATCTCTAGATCTATCAAGCACCGAGAGGGATCAAACCTTTTTTCATTTTAAGATATGTGCATCTCAAGATATTTGATCTCTCTCGAGACTTGGTAGATATAGAGTTAAGATGGATCTAGGCTATTTTAATTCCCCCCCCCCGCCCCCCCCCACCCTATAAATATGATATATTTCACATGAATACCATGGATAATACCATGGTTTTTCATAAACACTGAGCTCAAAAACCATTGATAACTTAACCAAGTCAAAATTATAATAAGTGTGTAATATGCAGCATTGTTAATGTTTAGTGCCGGTCTCTTATGCAAAAAGTAGAGAACCCTTATGGGGTGAATGTAATCATATAACTTAGTTATATGAAGTGCATGATTTAACCACCACAACTTTGGTGGATAAGGAATCAAATTGCTAATAATCAAATTGATAACATAGTTTTATGAAAAAAGGTTTGGCAACATTAAATAATTATACTATAAAAAAAATCATGATTAATAAATATATTAATGAAAAAAGGTTGAAAAACATTGTTATTAGAAAGAATACAACAATTAATATAAAGCAACAAGAAATGATTATAGGATAACTCCGGATCTAGAGTGAAGATGGATCTTGGCTTGTTTAATTCCCCCCTTTAAATAGGTCATATTCCACATGAATACCATGGGCAATACCATAGGTTTTCATAAACAGAGAGCTCAAAAACCACTGATAAGTTAAGAAAGTCAAATTTACCTTAACAACCCAACAAAAATTAATAAAATAATAATAATAATAAAATTTTTATTTAATAGAAGGTTATTTTATTTTTATATTTCAAAATTACCTTAAATACCCAACAAAAATTGATTAAAAAAACAGTGATTTAGAATTTTATTTTAACATAGGGTTAATTTTAATTTAATATTGATTGAGTCAAGATATCTCAACATCTCTTGCATATTAAAACAAAATATGTAAAAAATAATTTCATTTTGAAATGAGTTATGGCTTTTTGGAATCTCTTATTCATGATAAGCTATGGTATTGGCCCATTGTATTGTAACAAAGCATGTTTACAAAGCCTATTTATAAGCTAATAATATCCATGGTAAAATGGGATGAATATACATGATTATAAATCTTGTAACCTAATAATATCATAGTTATGAATCTTGTTATATTATAAGTTTATTGTAAGTATTAAGTTTTTATGTACTTATTAATTAAATTTAAATCTGGTCACATCATTATTTTACACCAATACAACTCCCTCATATTTTTTTGCTTTTAGATTGAATTTTAAAAATGTTATAAACTTAAATTAAAATAAACTATCTAAAAAGTGTTGACATACAATCTTTCTTCCATTACATCTAACACCTACACATCTCTTCCATATTAGACTATAAAGCACCCACGCAATAAATAAAATATATATATTTCATTTTTTTTGGAAAATAAATATTAATTATGCAATTATTAATTTTTTTGGATAATTAATTTATAAGGACACTTGTCATTAGTTTTTTTTAAACAATTTTTAATTACAATTTGATTTTAAACCGCATAAAATTACTCATCCACCAATCAAATTTTAAAAATTCAAAAAATAATTTTCAGTTTCTAAACAAACATAGTTTAATATTTAATTTTACCAAAATTTTAATAAACTTTAAAATGATTTCTCAGAAAATCAAAACATTTTGACCCAAACGATTACAATATACTCTACCTTACACAAACATAACAAGTGTTACATAGTAGCTACTCTTGCCACTTAGTTTAAATATAACTAAATTACTGTAAAAATACTAAATTCAAACTAGTGTGAAGTTTTAGAATTCCATCAATTTGAATTTCACTGATTGCTAAAGTCCTCATCTGTGCAATTAAAAAACTATAATATGTTATGCTTGCTTTTACTTTGAACTACATAATTAGTCCAAATCAAGAGTGTATATCAAGTCAAAAATTATATATTTTATTTCTTAGAATTTGAGATAAAATATTCAATAATACATTATTTTAATTCATTATTAGCTTATAAAAATACATTAATTTTAATTTTAAAATTTATATTTTATATTTGAAAAAAAAATAACACTGATTTATTATTTAGTTTATAAAAAATGTTTGTATTATTTTATTAAGATTTGAATTTGAATTTTAACCCATACATATATATATATATATATATATATATATATTTTTTATTTTTTTAAATTTGAATTTAAAATATTCAATTAAATTTTAACATAATTATTACTGTATAAAATATTGATAGAGACCATAATGGAGTACATTACATTAATAAAAATAATGATTACAAAAACATAATTTACCATATATTTTGTAATTAAATGTTCAAATTCTGAGCAAATAATAACATAAATAATATTATTTTTATAAAACAAATATAATTATTTTTTATGTAATTAAAATTTATTAAATCAAAACATAGGAAATAATTTGACCGAACTAATAAGAATCAGCACAATTATCTAATATGTTATGCTACCGCTATGATGCAAGAGCATCCAACTCACCATGACGGAGTGAAGTCTCTGCCAGGTTGGAAAATTGTTTAACCATTTGGATTGTTTTTTTTTATGTTTAGTTTATTAGGACGTGAGTTAGGATTTTGTTTTGTTTTACTTTTAATTGTTGTGTTAGTCAAAGTTATTGGTCGGTTAGGGTTGTTATTTATCCGACAGAAACAAACCATAGTTTAATAATTGTTCTGTCAACTTAAGGAGGAAAAGACAAAATTGTCTAAATGAAGATCTTGTCATGTCAACCGAACTATAGTTACACAACCATATTATTTCTGTTCAATTGAAAACAATTGCAGTTTCAATTAACTGTATACCAAAGATGTATAAATGTAACAATGTAAAACAGGAAAAAGGTTCTGCAGTTTCAAAATCAAGAAATAAAACAAAGACATATCATTTTTCTAAACTGTCCATATGAGTCATTGCCTACTTACTGTACTACTGTACTATTATATTTCCATTCATTGAATTGTTAATAAAAATGCTAGCAGACAGAGAGCGACCACTGTGAGGTCGTGTTTCCTTGTATTCTCGTCGAATAACAAACAACATCGAATTCATACATACGTCCAAAATCAGAGTGAAGAACAAACAAATTGAGCCATAGCCAGAACAGTGAACCACAACAAGACTACCGAGAGGATAAAGAACCAGAAACAGAGTGCCGGAGAAAACAAACCATAGCAGAGGTACTTTCGAACAATTCTTCATATTTTTCATAAGTAAACAGATATAACAAAATTATGTTCTCATTGTTGTTGACTCGAGAAGTATAGATGTATTACATTCGTTTATAAATAAAAACAAGTGTCGCATCCACAGAGTGGACAAACCCTAGCCTAGGGTTTGGTAACAATGAACACCCATAATTTAAACGAACAGCCAACCAAAATAGAAACTAAAGCCAAACTAAAGCTTCATCTCTGAAAGGGACTTAGAGCACACACGAAGGCAAAATGGCGAGCTACAAACCCTACAGAAAATCAAAGACCCTAACAGTACATTGACGGACTTAAGAACTAGAGCCAACCAACAAAGGGTTGCCACATTTGGGAGACCGAACCCATAAGGAACTCGCGTACACAGGTCGAGCCATTGACCTGCACATACCAAACATAGCTCAGTCAATATATATATATATAGTGAGACCTGAAAATTGAAGAAAAATAGAAACAGACGGGTTATATAACCTACCCAAGTGTGACCGGACCAAGGAATTCGTGGAACAACGTCATTGACGAGTCGAAAGAGCCTGAGACGGAAGGAGCAAGCCTGGTCAGTGTCAACACCAAAATAAGGTCTAACTAAATCAAGGAGAGGACCATTTACATGTTTGTAGCCATGGAAGTCCATCACCCTATTACCTGAGTTCAAGGGCACCAATAGTTAAACCATTTTACATACCGAGCAGAGACCAGAAGCAACAAGAACAATAGCAAGGGGCAATTATCGAACGAGAGACCAGATTCCAAAACCAAACCACAAAAGAACAATAGAATGAGAACAAGGAGCTTACTGATTGGAAAGAGTTCGAGCAAGCGCACCTCTAGAGCCAAGGTAGACTCGTGCCACAAGAGAAGTCCACAGACAATTACATAACCAAGTTTCGAAGGCCGACATTCATTTGCAACCATACCTAAAGAGAAACTAGAGATTTCCATATTTGCTAAAGCCAAAACCATACAGAGTAACAAACAAACCCTCGTCAAGCCGCACAGCAGGACAGAACAATCACGAAATGACCAGAAACCAAAGGCATTTTAGGCAAAGACCAAACGGCGGGAACTAGGCCCGAGGATTATAGGCGCACATCTAATAGCACATTAAATCACTCACAGTTGCCAAGAAAAATGTCTACTATCCATATTTCATACAACCGCCGGAAACAACAACCAAACCTACCACGTCATAAAACCCATAACAGGTGTAAATGCGAGGCTACATGGAAGCGTGGGCTAGGTCACATCAGAGTGGTATCAGAGTAGTTATTTATGTTAGTAAGAGGAATGGAGAGAGGAAGGTGGGGTCGTGGCAAAGGTGCTCGAAGATTGGCAGAGGAAGGATTGAGAGAGGAGATCAGAATTCTTGCTTCCCATTTGGAGGCAGTAGAGGCAGGTAGACGAAGAGATCCGGAAATAGGTGATGACAGTGAAGAGGAAACTGAAGTAGAAGCAGATGGACTAGAAGGTGAGTCTGTAGAAGTGAGATTATTGAGATCTCTTTTAGTAGCAACGAGTAAAGCCAAGCCAGAACTCCCGACTTATGAAGGCAGCCTGTCTATCGAAGTTTTATTGGATTGGGTCAGCGAGATGGATAAGTATTTCGAGTGTGAGGAAGTCAGCGAAGACTACATATTTAAGTTCGCTGCGACGAAATTGAAGGGACACATAGCCCTATGGTGGGATAGTGTCTAGAACAAGAGTAAAATATTGAACAAGGTGCCGATTAAAACCTGGTCAAGAATGGTGGCCAAGTTAAAGGGCAGATTTCTGCTGAGAGACTATCAGATTGCACTGCACAGGTAGGTGCAGAATCTGAAACAGAAAGGATTGACGGTAAGGGAGTACATAGAGGAGTTCTATCGAGTGAAGTTGCGAGTCGGATATACAGAGGATATAGTGGAAATAACAGCTAGGTATGTTAATGGGTTAAGGTTAGATATTTTGGATGAAATCAGCATTTTGTCTCCGAACAACACTGAGGAAGCGTATCAAAGCGCGATGAAAGCTGAAGAGAAAATTACCAGAAGGCAAAATGCCCTGAGAGGACGAGGCGCCCGCAGAGGAAAAGGCTAGTCATATGGCAGAGGTCGGACTGCTAGTAGCAATGAGGAAGGCAGCAATTCCAAAGCTTTCGGATTAGCAGACAGACGTGATAGCGCGAGAGGTGGTAGGTCACCCCAGCAAGGCAGGGGAAATGGTCGAGGTAGAGGGGCTGGTTATTAGTGTTATAGGTGTCATAAATGGGGACACCGATCGTTTGAATGTCCAAAAGCAGATCAAGCTGGACATCCGGGTGCATATGTGGCACAACTAGAGGAAGCGGCGGCACCTCCCCAAGAAGCAGAAAATGCTCAAAAGACAAGGGAAGCTCTGGTGCTGCACAAGGTGTTGTTAAAACCAGTCAAGGAGGTCACCGAACAGACACAGCGGAAGGCTTTGTTTAGAATAATTTTGAAGTCACAAGGTACATGTTGTAAGTTAATTATTGATAGCGGTGGTACTGATAATTTAGTGTCCACAGAGATGGTAGAAAAATTGGAGTATAAATTCTTGAAGCATCCCAACCCTTACAGAGTTTCATGGCTACAAAAAGGCCATCAGTTGTTGGTGGATGAATAGTGCGAGGTAGAGTTTCAAATAGGAAGATATAAGGACAAAGTCGTTTGTGACATCATGTCGATGGATGTATGTCACATAGTGCTTGGCAGGCCTTGACAGTACGATAGGAAAGTGGTACACGATGGATTGATGAACTTTATAAATTTGTTAAGGATGGAATCAAGCATATGCTTGTGCCCATCAAGGACTAAGGGACAGTAGAGACTAGTGAACCCAGAACCTTGTTGGTTAGCAGAAAACAGTTTCTAAAACAGGTTGAGGATAGTGAGATAGGTTATGAAATTGTAAAGAAAGCAAGGACAATATTGTTGCATACAGATGTATCAGATTTACCTACGGAAATCCAGCAAATGTTGCAGGAGTTTATGGACATAGTTGTAGATGACTTGCCAGACAAATTACCCCCCAAACGGAGCGTAAGTCATATTGACTTCATACCCAGAGCCAGTTTTCCAAATAAAGCAGCATACCGAATGAGCCCCAAAGACAATGAAGAAATTAGGAAATAGGTGCAAGAAATGTTGGAAAAGGGATTGATAAGGGAAAGCTTAAGCCCTTGTGGTGTTCCAATGGTCCTCGCTCCAAGAAGGGAGGAGAGTGGCGGATGTGCACCGACTCAAGGGCCATCAATAAAATCACCATCCCGTATAGGTTTCCACTACCACGAATGGATGATATGGTGGATTGTTTAAGCGGGGCAACTTATTTCTCTAAGATAGGCTTGAAGAGCGGGTACCATCAGATTCGGATACGAGAGGGGGATGAATGGAAGATAGCCTTTAAGATGAATGAGGGGTTGTATGAATGGCTGGTCATGCCATTTGGGCTGAGCAATGTGGCCAGTACATTCATGAGGTTAATGAATGAGATGTTGAAGGAGTACATCGGGAAGTTTGTGATAGTATACATGGATGACATAATTATTTTCAGTAGGACAAGGGAAGAACACCTTCAACATGTAGGGAAAGTGCTGGAGAAATTATAGTAGAATAAACTGCTAATAAATTTGAAGAAATGTACTTTTCTATAGAAGGAATTGATTTATTTGGGGTTTGTAATAGCAAAGAATGAATTGAAGATTGATCTGGAGAAGGTGGCGGTGATAGTGAATTGGCCATCTCTGAAAAAATTATTTCATGTACGTAGATTTCACGGATTAGTGAGTTTTTACAGGAAATTCATAAGGAATTTCAGCGAAATTTGTGCACCTATGTTGGACACCATTAAAAAGGCCAACTAGCCTTTTCGATGGACAGAGGCAGCGGAGAGAAGTTTCCAGTTGTTAAAGAGAAAGATCATTGAGAGGTCGATCCTAAGATTTCCGGATTTCAAGAAATTATTTCAGGTTCGTTGTGATGCTAGCGGGACAGAAATTGGAGCTGTACTCAGCCAGGAGGATATGCCTGTAGCGTTTTTCAGCGAGAAGCTGAATGAGAGTCGACAGAAATATTCATCGTATGATAAGGAGTTATATGTTGTTATACAGGCATTAAAACACTGGAGGCATTATGTATTGGGAAATGAATTTGTGTTGTTTTCAGATAATTCTGCACTACATTATGTAATGCAACAGCACAAGCTAAACCACAAACATGCCAAATGGGTGGAGTATTTGCAGAGTTTAAATTTTGTATTGAAGCATATTAGCGGGCAAGCAAACAAGGTGGCAGATGTGTTAAGTAGGAAAGCTCTAATTCTGCAAGAAAGCACTGTGCAGGTGCTAGGTTTTGAGCACTTACAAGACTTATACCAGACTGATACAAATTTTAAGGAGGCCTATGAGGCATGTCAGAATCCCTTAGTGAGAGATAACGGTCCTTGGTTGGATTACAATGTACAAGAGAATTTGTTGTTTAAGGGAGGACAATTGTGCATACCTAACTGCTTGATGAGGGAGAATATTATTTGAGAGAAGCATAGTGGACGTCTGGCCAGACATTTTGGCATGGAAAAGACACTCGAGCAGCTCAGTCATTTCTACTTTTGGCCAAAGATACGGAGAGATGTACAGCGATTTGTGGCCAGATGAAAAGTGTGCCAGTTAGCAAAGGGTCACAGTCAAAACACGGGACTATATACACCGTTACCTGCTCCAGGCAGACCGTCGGACTCAGTCAGCTTGGACTTTGTCTTAGGTCTACCTAAGACAAAGCGAGGCTACGACTCGGTAATGGTAGTAGTGGGCAGATTCTAAAAAATGGTGCATTTTATTCCTTGCAGAAAAACCAGTGATGCCACTCACGTGGCCCACTTGTTTTTCAATGAGATTGTCAGGTTACATGGATTTCCTAAATCTATCCTTTCGGACAGGGATGTGAAGTTCACGGGACACTTTTGGCCTACCTTGTGGAAGAAAATGGACACACAGCTAAGTTACAGTTCTACATATCACCCGCAAACCGACGGGCAAACAGAAGTTGTAAATAGGAGTCTAGGAAACCTGTTACGAAGATTGGTCAGAGAGAATTCGTGGATGTGGGATCGAGCACTTGCACAGGAAGAGTTTGCTTATAATGACTCGCCTAAACACAGCACAGGTTTCAGCCCATTTCAGATCTTGTACGGCATGCATCCTCGCGGAGTGCATGAACTGTGGGACCTTGGACTGTAGGAAAGGCGGAGCACAGATGGAGAAGATTTCACCAACGCGATGAGAGATTTGCATGAATAGGTAAAAATTAAATTGCGGGACAGCAGCTTAAAGTATAAACAACAGGCCGATTTGAAGAGAAGGGAAGTACAGTTTAATGTGGGGGATGAAGTCCTCACGCATATGCGCAAAGAACGCTTCCCTAAAGGTATGTACAATAAACTGAAGTATAAAAAGACAGGACCTTGCAAAGTCCTTCGGAAATTCTCGGTGAATTCCTACGAGATACAGTTGCCACCTGGAATAGGCATTTTACCTATCTTTAATGTAGCAAACATTTTTCCCTATATGGCTGACTCAGAGGAGAATAAAGAAGATGGAACCACGCGACCTACATGGAATACCCAGGATGGAGGAGAAGCTTGGAAGAGACAAATGCCTTACGTTCAACCTCCCGAGATCGAAAGCATTCTTGACACTCAGGTGGTTAAACGAACTCGGCCGAAGGAGCATGTGCAATACCTGGTCAAGTGGAAGAACCGTCCTATTGAGGACAGTTCGTGGCTTGATGCCAGGCAGATTGAACAGACAGGCTCTTCAGTCAAGAAGCTCATGGACCGAAGCCATGATTTCTTTTTGCCCCGAGAACCTGATGCAGGAGCATCCAGCTCACCATGAGCGGGTGAAGTCTCTGCCAGGTTGGAAAATTGTTTGAGCATTTGGATTTTTTTTTTTTTATGTTTAGTTTATCAGGACGTGAGTTAGGATTTTGTTTTGTTTTACTTTTAATTGTTGTGTTAGTCAAATTTATTGGTCGGTTAGGGTTGTTATTTATATGACAGAAACAAACCATAGTTTAATAATTGTTCTGTCAACTGAAGGAGGAAAATACAAAATTTTCTAAATGAAGATCTTGGCATGTCAACCGAACTGTAGTTACACAACCATATTATTTATGTTCAATTGAAAACAATTGCAGTTTCAATTAACTGTAAACCAAAGATGTATAAATGCAACAATGTAAAATAGGAAAAAGGTTCAACAGTTTCAGAATCAAGAAATAAAACAGAGACAGATCATTTTTCTAAACTGTCCATCTGAGTCATTGCCTACTTACTGTACTACTGTACTATTATATTTCCATTCATTGAATTGTTAATAACAATGCTAGCAGACAAAGAGTGACCACTACAAGGTCGTGTTTCCTTGTATTCTCATCGAACAGAAAACAACATCGAATTCATACATACGTCCAAAATCAGAGTGAAGAACAAATGAATTGAGCCATAGCTAGAATAGTGAACCACAGCAAGACAACCGAGAGGATAAAGAACCGAAAACAGAGTGCCAGAGAAAACAAACCATAGTAGAGGTGCTTTCAAACAATTCTTCATATTTTTCATAAGTAAATAGATATAACAATATTATGTTCTCATTGTTGTTGACCCGAGAAGTATAGATGTATTACATTCCTTTATAAATAAAAACAAGTGCCACATCCACAGAGTGGACAAACCCTAGCCTAGGGTTTGGTAACAGTGAACACCCATATTTAAATGAACAACCAACCAGAACAGAAACTAAATCCAGACTGAAGCTTCATCTTTGAAAGGGACTTAGACCACACACGAAGGCAAAACGGTGAGCTACAAACCCTACAGAAAATGAAAGACCCTAACAGTACATTGACGAACTTAAGAACCAGAGCCTACCGGCAGAGGGTTGCCACATTTGGGAGACCGAACCCATAAGGAACCCGCATACCCAGGTCGAGCCATTGACCTACACATACCAAACAGAGCTTAGTCAATATATCTGTATAGTGAACCCTAAAAATCGAAGCAAAATAGAAACAAAAGGGTTATATAACCTACCCGAGTGTGACCGGGCCAAGGAATTCATGGAACAATGCCACTGACGAGTCGAAAGAGCTTGAGACGGAAGGAGCAGACTTGGTTTGTGTCAACACCAGAAGAAGGTCGAACTAAATCAAGGAGAGGACCATTTACCTGTTTGTAGCCATGGAAGTCCATCACCCTGTTACCTGAGTTCAAGGGTACCAGCAGTGAAGCCATTTTACATACTGAGCAGAGGCCAGAAGCAGTAAGAACATTAGCAAGGGGAAATTATTGGACGAGAGACCAGGTTCCAAAACCAAACCACAAAAGAACGACAAAACAAGACCAAGGAGCTTACTGATTGGAAAGAGTTCAAGCAAGCGCACCTCCAGAGCCAAGGCAGACTCGTGCCACAGGAGAAGTCCATAGACAACCACATAGCCAATTTTGGAAGGCTGGCATTCATTTGCAACCATGCCCAAAGAGGAACCAAAGACTGTCGTATGCGCTGAAGCCAAAACCATATAGAGTAACAAACAAACCCTCACCGAGCCGCACAGCAGGATAGAACAATCGCGAAATGACCAAAAACCAAAGGCATTTTGGGCAAAGACTAAACAGCAGGAACGAAGCCCGAGGATCATAGGTGCACATTTAATAACACATTAAATCACTCCCAGTTGCCAAACAAAATATCTACTATCCATATTGCATACAACCACCAGAAACAACAACCAAACCTACCACGTCATAAAGCCCGTAACAGGTGTAAAGGCGAGGCTACGTGGAAAAGTGGGCTGGGTCACATCAGAGTGGTATCACAGCAGTTGTTTATGTTAGTAGGAGGAATGGAGAGAGGAAGGCAGGGTCGTGGCAGAGGTGCTCGAAGATTGGCAGAGGAAGGATTGTGAGAGGAGATCAGAATTCTTGCTTCCCATTTGGAGGCAGTAGAGGCAGGTAGATGAAGAGATCCGGAAATAGGCGATGACATTGAAGAGGAAACTGCAGTAGCAGCAGATGGACCAGAAGGTGAGTCTGCAGAAGTGAGATTGTTGAGATCTGTTTTAGTAGCAACCAGTAAACCCAAGCCAGAAATCTCGACTTATGATGGCAGCCTATCTATCGAAGTTTTATTGGATTGGATTAGCGAGATGGATAAGTATTTCGAGTGTAAGGAAGTCAGTGAAGACCACAGAGTTAAGTTCGCTGCGATGAAATTGAAGGGACACACAGCCCTATGGTGGGATAGTGTCTAGAACAAGAGGAAAAGATTGAACAAGGTGCCGATTAAAACCTAGTCAAGGATGGTGGCCAAGTTAAAGGGCCGATTTCTGCTGAGAGACTATCAGATTGCACTGCACAGGCAGGTGCAAAATCTGAAACAAAAAGGATTGACTATAAGGGAGTACACAGAGGAGTTCTATCGAGTGAATTTGCGAGCCGGATATGTAGAGGATATAGCGGAAAGAACAGCTAGGTATGTTAATTGGTTAAGGTAAGAAATTTTGGATGAAATCAGCATTTTGGCTCAGAACAACACTAAGGAAGTGTATCAAAGCGCGATGAAAGCTGAAGAGAAAATTACCAGAAGGCAGAATGTCCAGAGAGGACAAGGAGCCGGCAAAGGAAAAGGCTAGTCATATGGCAGAGATTGGACTACTAGTAACAACGAAGAAGGCATTAGTTCCAAAGCTTCCGGATCAACAGACAGAGGTGACAGCACAAGAGGGGCTAGGTCATCCCAGCGAGGCAGGGGAAATGTCCAAGGTAGAGAGGCTAGCTATCAGTGTTATAGGTGTAATAAATGGGGACACCGATCATTTGAATGTCCAGAAGCAGATCAAGCTAGATAGCGGGTTGCATATGTGGCATAACCAGAGGAAGTAGCAGCACCTCCCCAAGAGGCAGAAAATGCTCTAGAGACAGGGGAAGCTCTGGTGCTGCACAAGGTGTTGTTAAAACCAGGCAAGGAGGTCATCGAACAGACGTAGCAGAAGGCTTTGTTTAGAACAATTTTTAAGTCACGAGTTAAGTGTTGTAAGTTAATTATTGATAGCGGTAGTACTGATAATTTAGTGTCCACAGAGATGGTAGAAAAAATGGAGTTGAAATGCTTGAAGCATCCCAACCCTTACAAAGTTTCATGGCTACAAAAAGGCCATCAGTTGCTGGTGGATGAACAGTGTGAGGTAGAGTTTCAAATAGGTAGATATAAGGACAAAGTCGTTTGTGACATCATGCTAATGGATGTATGTCACATACTGCTTAGCAGGCCTTGACGGTACGATAGGAAAGTGGTACACGATGGATTGACGAACTGTTATAAATTTGTTAAGGATGGAATCAAGCGTACACTTTTGCCCATCAAGGATGAAGGGACAACAGAGACTAGTGAACCCAGAACTTTGTTGGTTAGCGGAAAACAATTTCTAAAACAGGCTGAGGACAGTGAGATAAGTTATGCAGTTGTAAAGAAAGTAAGGACAGTATTGTTGCATACAGATGTATCAGATTTTCCTACGAAAAGCCAGCAAATGTTGCAGGAGTTTATGGACATAGTTGTAGATTACTTGCCAGACAAATTACCCCCCAAATGGAGCATAAGTCATCATATTGACTTCATACCTGGAGCCAGTTTTCCAAACAAAGCGACATACCAAATGAACCCCAAAGACAATGAAGAAATTAGGAAACAGGTACAAGAACTATTGGACAAGGGATTAATAAGGGAAAGTTTAAACCCTTGCGCCGATCCAACGATCCTCGCTCCTAAGAAGGGAGGAGAGTGGCAGATGTGCACCGAGTCAAGGGCCATCAATAAAATCACCATCCGATACAGGTTTCCACTGCCACAGGTGGATGATATGATGGATTGTTTAAGCAGGGCAACTTATTTCTCTAAGATAGACTTGAAGAGTGGGTACCATCAGATTTGGATATGAAAGGGGGACGAATGGAAGACAGCCTTTAAGGGGAATGAGGGGTTGTACGAATGGTTGGTCATGCCATTTGGGCTGAGCAATGCACCCATTACATTCATGAGGTTAATGAATGAGATGTTGAAGGAGTACATCGGGAAGTTTTTGATAGTATACTTGGATGACATACTTATTTTCAGTAGGACAAGGGAAGAACACCTTCAACACGTACGGAAAGAGCTGGAGAAATTACAGCACAATAAACTGCTAATAAATTTGAAGAGATGTACTTTTCTGCAGAAGGAATTGATTTATTTGGGGTTTGTAATAACAGAAAATGAACTGAAGATTGATTCGGAGAAGGTGGTGGCAATAGTGAATTGTCCATCTCTGAAAAATTTATTTGAGGTATGTAGCTTTCACGGATTAGCGAGTTTTTACAGGAAATTCATAAAGAATTTCAGTGAAATTTGTGTGCCTATGTTGGACACCATTAAAAAGGCCAGCCAGCCTTTTCGATGGACAAAGGAAATGGAGAGAAGTTTCAAGTTGTTAAAGAGAAAGATCACTAAGAGGTTGATCCTAAGATTGCCGTATTTCAAGAAATTATTTCAGGTTCACTGTGATGCTAGCGGGACAGCAATTGGAGCTGTACTCAGCTAGGAGGATAAGCCTGTAGCGTTTTTCAGCGAGAAGTTGAATGAGAGTCGACAGAAATATTCATCGTATAATAAGGAGTTCTATGTTGTTATACAGGCATTAAAACACTGGAGGCATTATCTATTGGGAAATGAATTTGTGTTTTCTTCAGATAATTTTGCACTATAGTATGTAATGCAATAGCACAAGCTGAACCACAAACATGCCAAATGGGTGGAGTATTTGCAGAGTTTCAATTTCGTATTGAAGCATATTAGTGGGCAGGCGAACAAGGTGGTGGATGCGCTAAGTAGGAAAGCTCTACTTCTGCAGGAAATCTCTACTTATAAAGAATCAAGAAACACCCAAGCAACATTAATGAATATAGTGACCTTGAGATTAATAATAATCAATTTTCCCTTACTCCAATAGTAATCATTTTTCCCTTACTCTCCAGGAACCACAAATGATGTTTTCATATGAACCATCTCTTGGGCTCATGTCCTCCTTCCAAAAAAAAACTTATGTTTTCCCTCCCTTACCCTACCTTAACCCCTTTTCCTCTATTCTCCCTCCCATATCTCCATCTCCTCCTTTTCCCTATTATTTTATTCTCCCTTTTCCCTCCTCTCCTCCTCTTACTCCCTTATCCATTTATTATTTTATTTTCCCTTAATCTTTTCCCTCTCTCTCCCATTCCCCTATCTAAAATCTCCTCCCTTCATAAACACCTCTCCTCTCCCTACCATTCTCCTCTACCGAACCTTTTCCTCCTAATTGCCCCCCTTTTTTCTTGAACCCC
>APFE030762081.1:184846-219878 GCA_000404065.3 Pinus taeda | reverse complement strand
ATACACTATAACAGTTCTTGTCCATACAATGTCAAATTAAAAAAAATGACATAATTTTATTACTATTTTTTTATTAAGCTTGGTAGATTCTCCTTTTTCATTAATATAAATCAAACTAACACCACATAGAACTAGCTAGGTGGCCTCAACTTGCCTAGTGGGAAACCAAGTTTCTTGGCCACCTATCTACATTATATGCCATTTCGTAACAAGAAATCTTAAGTCTCTCTATCCAAGAAATATAAGTTTCAATTTCTTGTCCACTTCCATACTCTAGAGTTCTACATACATATGTAAATGCATAGAAAAATTTAAAATCTAGGCGCATATACAAAGAAAATTATCAGAAAGTAGGCATGTTAATCATGTTGTTCAGCTGATGTTGATTCCACTGATTTTGGATCTTTAGCATTCGTTCCGGGTAGCTCTGTCTGAACCAAAATGCATGGAAGGTGCTGCTCAATTCGACCAAGTAAATTTTCCTGTTTGTACAGTTGAAACTGCACCTTCTATAATTCCTGCTTGTAGTTTGGCATTATCTGAACCGTGACTTCCATGCCTACCAAGATTTTCTCCATCGCCTTTCCCAACAGGATTTTCGTCAACCAATACAAGTAGAGGGTCTGTTTGAACTAATTGATTCTCCCTCTTGTGTTCCTAGGATCCGGGATGAGGAACCTACAGTCCTCCAGCTCCGTGCCCATCTCACTCTTTTGCTTCATTTCTGCCTCCCATTCTTCTAATAATTTTCTAATTTCTTCATTGGTTCCCTCTTGGTAGGCGGTTTCTGATTCACTAATTAAATGCTCACAAACTTCCAACCTTGTCAGCCACTCAAAGAGCCAGGTTCCATGTTGTGCTTGGCCTCTTGAGGCCTCTTACCTCAGCTTTGGGTCTTTGATATTCGAGCCATAATCTCACCGAACCAGCCCTTTGTAATGTGAGGGAGATAAGCCAGTTTACGAACTGTAGCCTGGTTGGTCTTGGAATTTACTTGTGTTGGTGTGGGTTTACCACACCACAAACCTACTTTGCATACAAAACATTTAATTAACCAATTAATCTTCATTGTGCTAATGCAAAATTCATGTATACAGGTGGTAAGTCTGTGTCGCCCCATCCCCCCAACTTCACACCCCGCCTGGCACTTGCAATTGCATTCCCCTCATGGTCATAGGGAGGAACCGCAGAGAGCCCCTGCCCATACCCCGCACAAGTGGTTCTAAGTCCCAATTGAAGCCCCCCCTTAGCATCGCTCATGCATGCAATATCCCCCCATTCCCAGTTACAAAGACCCAACTGCCATCTGGCCATCAGCCCAACCTGATTGTATTTCCCTTTACTTCCAGCCCGACAAGAAAAATGGGAGCGTAACATAGGAGGCCAACCATCCTCGAGCCTCGTAACACATCTAACACCTACCCTCCTTCCCATTCTGCCATAGAGAATCTCAATTCCATGCCAGGTTTCATGCCCGTGATGTTTCTCCTCCTCCCTAATTCCTAGGTCCCTGCAATTCCCCCTCCGACTATGCATGGTCACAAGACAAGGGTTTCCTCCCTGAATGTGGGTGTATAGGAAAACAATATCCCCATAACCAAAACCCCCAGATTTTCCAGTGACACAACTACATGCTCCTCCACTATGTTGTCTACCCATAACCAACATAATTCCCATATAGGATAGGAGTATCTCAAAACATAGTGAGATGGTAAGGATGCCCATCGGATTAAAAAAGCAGAAGTAGATTATCGCCACTTGCTATGCCCCTAATCCCTAACATCATTACACTCCTTCCCCAATATTCTTTCCATCTCCCTCAGACAAAACCATAAATAGGGTCGCATAATGAGATGAGAGAGGCTACCAATAACATACCCAGTTTCCTTCACTTGCAGATGGTGGGTTCTCTGATGCTCATGGAGAAACTACCTGCCACTCCAATCTCCTTGCACTCGATCATTCTGGTGCTCACTACACTTCTCTCTAGGGTGATTACAAACTAAAAATCTTCCCCTCCTCTCGCTTCCACCTTTCCTTAATAAATTATCCATCATCATGCAAAGGTCCATCACACTCATCGCCTCGAGCATGTAGGGGGTGGTGGTTTTGTACCTTGCAGCACATTCCATTAACATCGCCTTAATGAGGTGATCGGTCGGCTCACACCCCGATTGGGGATTTGGCCTATTGGTTGCCCATGCTAAAAGCTTTGTCTTTGATCATGCTACAAGATTTCTTCCCAGACCTGGTAACGTTCATCCCAGGGTTGAATTGGCCATATTTTCTCGGCAGATTCATTTTTTTGACTACAACCCCAATTGGCTAAGAAATTTGCTACTTTATTTCCCTCCCATATGACATGATTGACCATTATGTAGTCAAACTTGTAAATCACCTCCCCTATTTCTTGGATTAGTCTAGCAGTTCGTAAACTATGGTTGAGCTTATCCCATTTGCTAGCATGGTTCAATTTTATCGTCATGTTAATGACCAAGCTGGAGTCTCCCTCCACCATGAGATTTTTATATCCCATTCAAATAACTATTTGCAAGCCTTGTTTGAAAACAACAAACTCAACTTCATTATTATTGGCGAACCCACAATAGTCAACATGAATTAGTCGGGTATAGGTCTGAGGATCCCTAAAGAGACCAACCAGTCCATCCAACCTTGGGTTTCCCTTTGATGTGCCATCGAAACTCAAATTTATGAACCTCTCCACCGAAGATGTGAAGTGGTCCAGTGACGTCATTCCCAACCTGATTTTTTTCCAAGATGACGGGCCTATCATCATCGGTGATAGATTCAGCCTCTGCAAGATTCAAGCTTCCTAGGGAGGTACCTTATAGTCCTCTTAATGCCATTGTAATACTAGGATTGTTTCCCGAATGTTCTGGATGACTCCTTCCCAAAATTTCTCTTGGGGCAAACGTTGGTTCTTAAAAATTCAGCGATTTTGCTCCTTCCTTATGGCCCATATAATTAGTCCCAAAGCCAACTCCCAAGCTCTATTTCCCACAGGGATGAATAATATGTTGGCTCTCCATAGGAGTATTGTTTCATTAATGTTGTGGTTATCTCGGTCCATTCTTCCAAATACTTCTTGCAATTGTCTCCATTTTTGTTCTGTAAAAGGATAAGGGTTGAGTATATGATCAAGGTCTTTGTTGTGTTGATTGCACAATAAACAGAACAAAAGGTCCATGGAACCCCCTTCTTTGGAGCCAAACCCATTTTAAAATGTGACCTCTACTTACCAGCCATAAGAAGTGTGTCACCTTCAGCACCACCCTCCCTTCCATATCTTTTTCCATATCAAGTTTTCCCTTTCCAGCCCACTCCCCATCCATAAATCATATTCATCTTTTATAGTAAAGGTGCCTTTAGTGATATGTCCCCATCTAAGTATATTTGGGCCATTGAGGGTGGTTAAATTTTTGGATTTGAGTTCTTTGTCCAGTTGATTCCATTATTCTGATGCAGGAGCTTGTGGCCAGTTTGATTGCTTCTTCCATCTCCTCCATCCTTCCTCTGCTTGTCCTTCTTTCTAGAATTGATCAACCATGTGGAGATTCATGTCACTGGTGTATGTAAATATGTCCCTCAAGTCTTTCCTTCCAAGCAGTCGTTGTCTTTGTTGCCAAGATTCTTTCCAGAATAATGTTATTTTTCCATTGTGTATTTACCAGAAAGCATGTAATTGAATGAGGTTCTTATTTTAGGCTTCCAAGTTCCAATATATCAATCCTTTAGGGGGTTCCCGATATCTGAGAATATCTTCTGTTCTCATTGGAATGTTATATTTACGTGTTCATATTTGTTTCCAAAGGTCCATCCCTCCTCCTATCCACCTCCACCATAATTTCGCTCCTTTTACTTGGTTCATAATAAACGGGACTCTAAGGCCTAGGACCCCTTCCATATTTTTTTATGAGAACAAGCCATGACACCAGAGCCCACTTCTTGACTTTCTATGCACCTCCCCATAGAAAAAATTTTAGGATGTCTACCATTTTGGAGCAGGCCATTTTTGGGGCTACCATTCCTGAAATTTGATAAATCAGAATGGATTGAAGTACTGCATCGAGCAGGATTGTCCTGTCCGCTAAGTTGTGGAATCTAAAGGACCAGCTACTAAGTTTTCCATTGAGATTTTGAAGCATAGATTGCCAACAAGAAGTCTTCAAAGAATTCACCGATAAATGCATTCCCAGATATCGAGAAGGATGGGATCCAATACCAAACCCCAGGATTCGAGAAAGGTATGACTGAAAGTTCCCCAGGGTATTAAAGAAGAAGATACAAGAATTTCATTGTTGATCATTGTTCCAGATGCCTCCATGAAGGTGTATACGACCTATTTTACTCGATGAGCTTCTCTAAGTGAAACCTGGAAAAATAACATGATATCATCCACGAATTATCGGTGGGTGATGGTGAAGTCACTACCCCAGATCCTCAGTCCTTTGATTCTTGAGTTTCAAACTTCATTCTTAATAAGGTGCCCCAGCCCTTCTGCCAAAAGAATAAAGAGAAAATGAGAGATAGGGTACCCTTGTCGAAGGCCAAGGGAGGGGTTGAAGGTAGGATTAGGGTAGCCATTGAGAAAAATGGAGAACACTGGGGATGCGACCGTAGCATATATCTCATTTATCTAGCACTAGACAAACCCAAAGGCCTTGAGAATGCTATTGTGGTATGCCCGGCTTAAATGGTCATAATATTTAGAGAGATCCAACTTAATCATCATCCTTGGAAGCTTTCATCTTTATCAAGTGCACGATTTCCTATGAAGTTAAAAATCCATCTTGGATCTGTCTTCCTTCAACAAATCCAATTATCTCAGGTGATATGAGGTTGGGTAGTAGGGTTTTGAGATGCTTTACAATCACAATAGATATGATTTTATATATTACATTGCATAAGGAAATGGGTCGGAACCCTTGCAAATCTTCAAACTTCGAGGTTTTTGGAATAAGAGAAATGAAAGTGGCGAAAATGCTAGGGCATATCTTCTGATTTCGACACAACTCCACCACCTCCAATATGTCCTGTCCCATGAAGCTCCAAGCTACTTGGAAGAATTCCGATGTGAAACCATCTGGGCTAGGGCATTATTTTTTTTCATTCCTTTTACTACCTATTCGACCTCCTCTAGCATGAATATCACACCGGAGCTAAATTTCAATATCTTGATATGAGTTGAGGAATATTTCTTGCGATCCTTTATATAGATTCTGAGCAGTCCTCATGTGGTTCGGTGAGGAGATATTTGAAATGATCCACCAGCAATTTCTCCATTTTCTCATGTTAAACCCTTTGATTCCCCCAACATATTTTAAAGAGTAAATTTGATTATGTTGCCTATGTTGAATCATGGATTTGTGGAAGAAACATGTATTTTGTTCACATTCCCATAGCTAATTAACCCTTGATTTTTTCTTCCGTAGTATGTCCTCTTTCTTTCTTCTTTCCTCCAACTGGTTAATTAGCTAGCCTTCTTCTTTCACTAGGTTATCTGGTCTTCATTCCTAAATGATTTGTTGTTGCAGCTCCTTGATTTTATTAGTCAACTTATTTTGATCATTCATAATATGCCTAAATTATTCCTTATTCCATTTCCTTATCTTTTTTCTTTTAAGTTACTTGATCTTTATTTGAAAGGTGTGCATACAATTCTTCCCTTTCTCTTCATTGTTCCTCCACCAGTCTTCAATTTTTTTTAGCAGTTCTGGATCCCTTAACCAAAAGGCCTCCAATCAGAATGGCCAAAGCCCATGCAAGGGAGGATCCAGGTTTCCATGAATATATCCCTATTTATGGTTTGCTCTGAGATCAAATATCTCTCTAGGCATGAGGTGATCTGGTGGCTTCCTCCTCATCTATTGTTACAAGTATAAACTCCATTAACAATCTCCAGGTCTGTGATGCAGGAAAGTGTTCCCTCTACGGACAGAGGCAACTCCTCTAGCCCTAGAGTGGGTCTAGTCATAGCAAAGACAAATCAACAATTGATTTCCTTAAACAGTCATCATTGGAGGCCTACCTCAAATTTGCAGTTGATGAAGTTCTGTTGCACTACTCCAGCTTCTGTTTCCTTCTCCCTAACAAGCAATTAACCTGAAACAATATAAGGAAAACAACAAAGCACGTAACCGGGAAACAACGATGATCTATTTACTCATAAAGTCAAGAAGTCATGAGCTATCAAGTAAATTACATACAATACATAGGAAAACATCATTGATTGTATTAATAATGAATCAAGAGCAAGCTTACAACCAAGTCTTGATGTCGCAATCCTTCTCGGAGGATCCAGCCAGTATATTTCTCAAGCATTCACTCCTCAAGGATGGATATCCCAACATACAATATCTCTCTCTCACTCATAAGCTTTAACACAAATTTAAGGGCACTCCACAACCTCTCACAAGCTATTAACAATCCCACACTTGTCACAACTACACCAGCTATCTATCAAACTCAAAAGCACTAGCAGCACTACCCAACCAAAATAACTACTAACTAAAGAACTAGCAACCAACTGATCATAGCAATGGTGAGTGCTTTTATAGGAGAAGGAGTCTCCATGAAATGAGGGAGAGGAAGCTTATCCTCAAGGGAGGTTGCACAAGAGGCAGAACCACCATCCCATAGGAGGAAAGGCGACCCAAACTAACCCAACAACCAGTTATAGAAACATCCAGAAGGCCGATTGTTTGAACTAATTCGCCAAATCTGGATCATCACGGGTCATGAACTGGGGACTAGCGATGGCGTCGCAACGATACAATGCATGACAGAGAATCGTCACCGATTTTAAGGGTTTACTAGCGATGATGTAGGAACTTAGTCAAAAAGGGTCAATCTTTAGCATTAGAGAGAATTTGCTTAATCTTCTTGCATAAGTGGGAAGATATGAACATGTTTATTTGACACATGACACAGCAGAGGGACTGAGATGAGGACTGTGACAAATTATTGTGTAACAGATGCCCCCTAAAGAATGAAGCCCGAGAGAGTGGGAGGGGTGAAATTCTTTACGAAACTATCTAAACTAGAACACCACTTTTGAAGAACCTGCAAGCACAAGTACAACTGATATCTCTGATAGTGAAATACATATAGTCCAGGTATGGGCACAGCCATCCAGAAGACATATGAAACTAGATCTATGGTATGGACACAGCCATCCAGTTGAAAAGACCATGACAATGATAAAGGTATGGTCGCAACCATCCATGAAGACTCGGGTATGGTTGCAGCCATCCATCAAAGTGTCATATATGCAATCATGAACCAATCCATCCAGCCCGAACATATGTAATCTGAGTTCGGGGTCTTGAAACCCATCCAATGTATAGTACAAATTCTAGCATGTGAATAGATGTGCTAAAGTCGAGCATGATAGAAAGTCACTTGATTACCGGTCAATGATGAAAACCATTAATAAGTGCGAGAGAAACCACCAATAATGCCAATGGCTCTCAAGGTATTGTCTACTACAATCCACTAAGTGTGAAAAATGAGTTGAAGTCGAACACTAATGGAATCACCCAATCGAAGACCAATGATGAAAGTCTATTGTCAGGCATGAAGAACTTGCCATTGAGGCATGCAAGCTCCAAAGTACCGAAGGGGATCTCTAGATCAATCTCTTGGATAATGATTTGGTGTTGACAAGAGACAATCCGTCGCAAGAGGGCCATAATATTTCCCCCATCAACGACACGAGACAAGGAACAAGTGGTAGATGGTGAAGCAAAATATCCAAGGAGGAGGTAAGGGTGTAAATTATAGAAGGATTATACTCTTGAACATATCGGCGACATGACTCTAGAATGTGTCAGCATTTTGGTACCAAGGCATCAGAGCCTTGATGGAGACAACATGGATCATATGGAATGAGGCAAAATGACAACCCAAAACCTCGGAAGGCGAAATGACGATGTGTGGATCTCCCAACCCGACAAGAAGCAAAAAGTGTCGATGTTCAAGAGTGACTAGCTGCCAAAAGTAACCAATGACGACTTCCAAAATTTTCCCCCACCATTGCTGGTGAGTACCCCAATTATTTTTTAAAACAAGCTTGAAGGGGATAGAATATGCTTGTAATATAAGTTCTACTTTCAGACGAATCCAACCTAGTGGTAGTTTAACAAGCCGTAGGGAGGAGAATCTCGAGTCTCGTCATGGTGACGAGTCCAATGTCGTCAGGGTTTAACGAGTCTGACATAGGTAAAACTCGGAGTCTTTTTCACATTTAGATAGTTTGAAAAAGACACAGAAAAGAAAACTCCAGGGGGGTCCTTTTTCGTAAATTTGTGTCCCTCGAGCCTGAAAAAAGTATAAAATAATACTCGAGAGAACCGCTTGACCATTACGATCAAGGATTATTTTTCATAATTAGTGACCTCGATCCGAAACAGTAGAAAAGAGATTGAAGAGATGTCGTTTCGTAACCAATATCAAACTTGAAATGACAAAAGTTCGGCAATCTTTTCACGTTTATACGGTCGGAAAAGAGATCAAAGTGGACCGCCTCTTTTTTCATTTAACGAGTCAAAAAGGAAAAAACTCGGCAATCTTTTCATCTTTTACGAGTCAGAAAAGAGATTTAAAGGAGACTCGTCCTGGAGGAACAAGTGGTATAAAGGGTAGAAACTGGTTCTGGCAATGGTGGAACTGCTCAAAACATATAATGGTCAAGAAGCTGGCTAATAAAACCACTCATCGGTGCGGCTCCTCAGGAAAGGAAAAACAACCAAGTGAAAGCATATGATCGGCCAAAGAGATGGTGGTGATGGAATGAAACAACAAAGGCTCATCTAGCAGAATTTAGTGGATAAAAAAGGAAATCACGAGATGTAAATCAGGTATGGGTTCATGTTTACATAAGCTTGAACCATGGAGAACTCTGCTTGGATTCGGCTTCATGTTTACACAAGCTTGAAATGAAAAACTATGCTTGTTATAAATTTGCATGCCCCCAGCATAATGATGCAAATCGAGGTACATACTCCCCAAGCTTCATTGCATTCAGCGAGGTGGATGGAATGAAGGTTCACTTTCGAGATCTTGGAAAGACTCAACTTGGATTTTACGAGATCTTAATCAACAACTCGCTTTCGAAAGGGAGTTGTTGCATTTTTTAATGAGGTTGACACAATAAAAGAACTATCCTCATGACCCTTGTTTCATGTTTTAACAAGGTTGACACAAGATCGGAACTATCCTCAGAACTCCTTGATTCATTTTTTAACGAGCTTGACACAAGATTGGGAACTATGCTCGTGACTCCTTATTTCATTTTTTAACGAGGTTGACATAGGGAAAAACTATCCTTAGGTCTCCTTGTTTCATTTTTTAATGATCTTGACACAAGATAAGAACTATGCTCCACACCCCTTGTTTCATTTTTTAACGAGCTTGACACAAGATCAAACTATCCTCGGTCATCTGTTCATGGTCCAGATGAGAACATGGCTCCCGAGAGGTCTTCGCTGGAAGGAAGAAATGCACGCTGGGAGGGATACATGTCATGAGGCACTAATGACAAATCGAAAAACAAACCACATGGAAAAGTGAAGAGAAAAGGGCCCCCATGGCATAAACATAGTCACGGCCAAGGAGAAGACTAAAATCTAAAGCACCTTGGACAACCATTATGTCTATATAGAATGTTTTTCCTCCCAAAGTAATAGGAAACATTAGGAGGATCCCTAAAGGTTGACTGGTTCCTCTGTCAAATGCCAACAGATTCTGTGTGACCGACACAAGTTGTGGGGAGCCCAAAGCTTGCCAACTAGTGAAAGGCATGAGGCTAACCAACGCACCCTCATCCAAGACAGTGCCAGGTACTGTCTTATCATAGGCGTGTACTATAATATGGAAAGGCACATAGAATGGAAGGCGAAAAGTAGTCAAGTGACTCCAGTCAAAGGAAATGACCGAACTACTTGGTGGGGGAATCGTATGATTGCCCCCATGCTCTTCAGGAACTGAAGAAGGACCCTCTGAATTAGCTAGGGTAAGAGGTTTGTTCTCAGACTCAGGAGAATTTGACAAGACGAGAAGAACCTGAGCAGTGTAATCATGATTCTCTTCTGGAATAGAGTGATCAACGGGTGGCGAATCCAAGTCGGCACTCTTTCTGACCAATGGTTGGTTAGGAACAGGCTGATCACAGCCAGGTTCGGGAAGAGAAGGGTGGACAAGAGAAGAATCTAAGTTAATCTCTTTGTCAATAGGGAGAGGGTCTGAAGAGAGCCTCTGATAACCAACTGGAAGTGGAGGTGAAGAAGCTGTAAGACTTTCCAAAACAGTTGAAGCTTTATCCATGAGCAGACAAAGGTGAAGGGGATGGTTGCCTTCATACAGTCTACAGGGGAATCGAATCTTCCCTTTCTTCTGAGTGCTTCCAGTTGAGGATTGAACGTCGACATGAGCTTCAGAGGATGATGAGGGATGAGCTAGATCGTGAGACCATACTTCTAATATCCTAGGAATGCCAAGACAATCACGAAGAAGATGGTCACCCTTACACAATTTACAAGGAAACTTAACCTTCTGTGGAGGAGCAGAAGGTGTTCTGACCTGAGATGTAATTGGAGCAATAGCTGCATAGGTGGCCTCATGTTTATCAGACTTCTTCTTCTTCTTCGTCTTCTTCTTCTTCTTCTTAGTCTCCTGGTTACTAGATATGGAACTTTCACCAAGCAAAGGAGGAGAGGAAGGCAGAGAAACAGGGGAAGAAGGTGCAGGCTCAACCTTGGAATCATCGTGTCGTGATTCAAACGAAGGGGATGATGGAATAGGAGTCGTGACACTTGGAACAACTAAGGTTGAAAACAACCAAACGCGCATACCGATGGTTAACCTAGGCAAAGACAATGTTGCCATATACGGAGCACCAGCATTTCCAAAAGGCAAAAACAGACCAGGATTTCCATCTGGGGAAAGACCTTGGCTAGTAGACTCAGGGAATGTTGCCATCAAGAATGAGCCTGAAAAACACTCTTATCACAACCACGAACTTGAACAGTTACCAGGAATATTTCATGGGTAGTAAATCTTATGACGCGGGAACAAAACTTGACCGTTTCATCTTTAAAGAGTCGAGAAAAGGACAAAATATGACTCTAGTCGCCTTTGAATATTTAATGAGCCTGAAAGGAAAAGTGCTCAGATGGACCTTTTCTTTTAAGGAGTCTGAAAAGGAATGAAAGTGACTACTCTAGAGAACTAGGAAAAAGGTTTACCAAACAACCCGTAAAACTACATATACACCTTAGCGATCATATGAAAACCAAGGACTTTCCGTACGGCAGTCAATCTTCCTAAATGTTGTGTTCAGTGCTTTACGGTTTGCAAGGCGACAAACGTGGCTTCCTAAGGATATAGGATGATAACCTAGTGGGGTCTCCCAACATATACTCGACGGTACTGGGAGCGCAAGTCCGTACTAGCAGCTATTGAGTCACGGAAGGAGGAATTACCCAACCTTAAGTGAAAGCAATAGTGACTAGGTTTAACGACGTCGGAGCACGTCTCTAGCCTAGACCTCTAATTAATATGTGTTATGTTCCAATTCATTGTTAGGTTCATTCAATTCATTTTAGAGTTGATCTTGAATTATGTTTCAATTTCCAGGCCTTACCGTATGTATATCAAAACCTAGGATGCAGCTAAAATGAATAAAGCATCTTTCACTTCAATGAACACCTACTTAAAAAAAGGTAGAGAGATCATTCCCAGACCAAGAAAAAACCAAGATCAGAAAATGTAATCACTAAGAGACACAATGCATAAACACATCAATTCTTACAGTGCATTGATACTACTAGTGATAGATTCAAAGTTTGCCTTCCAATTTTTCAAACATGAAAACTTGAAATGCAAATGTACTTTCACTTTCGTATACTAAATGAATGCAATCTTTTGATTTTGATAGCCTTGAATTCTAAAGAAACAAACAAGCTAGCGTGAACCGATTGACCCAAACAATTGTAATCTATGGCCAGTAGTGAAAAAATCGAATCAATATGCAAATTGGTTCGATAATTAACACTAAGCAGCAATCAGCAAGAAACAAGCAATGGAAAAAATCTCAAGCAAACCAACAAGATGGCTACATACGAACCTTGGGCAAACAAGCAACCAAGCCAAATAATCCAAAACTTGAAAATCTAGGCCACAAAGTCAAAAAACGCAAGATTCACTCAATGAAGCCAAAAAAGTAAGTGCCTTAACCAAAAGCAATTAAAGCAAACTAATAGGCAAGAGAGAGACAACAAGGGATTAACCAGACTAGCAAATTTAGGAGGTAGAATTGAAAAAAACAATTCTATGGGAATCGTAATGGGTGTAACACCAACAACTAGGGATGATCAGCCACTAGCCGTAGCAACAGAGCGACGTCATCGCGAGAGTACACGTCTCTTACGCAATGGGCCAATTTCAGGAATCGTCGCGACTGTACGACAATATTCAGTGATGCAAAGACTTTTATTATAGAGACAAGGCGATGTCGGCGTGACTATTCAGAATTTTTCAGAGACAAACTTAAAAACAATGAAAGAAAAGATGAATGAAAACACCCAAACAAAGACTAGCCTATCCTCACAGGCAATAAAGGGACTTCCCAAATTGACCCAGGTAACCTAAAACACTGATGGTTCAACCCCAAAATTCAAGAGACACTAACTCAAAATCAAACAAAAGCAAACAAGAGAAACAACATAGGAAGGACTCCCCTGCGGAGTCGCCAACTTGTGATGCAGGAAAGTGTTCCTTCTGTGGACAGAGGCAACCACTCTAGCCCTAGAGTGGGTCTAGTCACAGCAAAGACAAATCAGAAATTGATTTCCTTAAATAGTCATCGTTGGAGGCCTACCTCAAACCAATGGTTGATGAAGTTTCGTTGCACTGCTCCAGCTTCGATTTCCTTCTCCCTGACGAGAAATTAACCTGAAACAATACAAGGAAAATAACAAAGCACATAACCAGGAAACAACAATAATCTATTTACTCATAAAGTCAAGAAGTCATGAGCTATCAAGTAAATTACATACAAGACATAGGAAAACATCATTGATTGTATTAATAATGAATCAAGAGCAAGCTTACAACCAAGTCTTGACGTCGCAAGCCTTCTCGGAGGATCCAGCCAGTATGTTTCTCAAGCATTCACTCTTCAAGGATGAATCTCCCAACATACAATATCTCTCTCTCACTCATAATCTTTAATACAAAGTTAAGGCCACTCCACAACCTCTCACAAGCTATTAACAATCCCAGACTTGTCACACCCACACCACCTATCTATCAAACTCAAAAGCACTAGCAGCATTGCCCAACCAAAAGAACTACTAACTAAAGAACTAGCAACTAGTTGATTATAGCAATGGTGAGTGCTTTTATAAGACAAGGATTCTCCATGAAATGAGGGAGAGGGAGCTTATCATAAAGGGAGGTTGCACAAGAGGTGGAACCACCATCCTAGAGGAGGAAAGGCAACCCAAACTGACCCAAGAACCAGCTTTAGAAACATCTAGAAGGCCGATTTTTTTAACTAATTCACCAAATTTGGATCGTCGCGGGTCATGAACTGGGGACTAGCAACGATGTAGCAACGATACAGTGCATGATAGAGAATTGTCGCGGATTTTAAGGGTTTACTAGCAACGATGCAAGAACTTAGTCAAAAAGGGTCAATCTTCAGCATTAGAGAGCATTTGCTTAGTCTTCTTGCATAAGTGGGAAGATATGAACATGTTTATTTGACACATGACACAGCAGAGGGACTAAGATGAGGACAGTGACAAATTATTGTGTAACAAGGTCCACTAGGTGTAGCTCCACTATAAGGTCCCCAAAAGCTTCCATATATTCTTATGTTCGTCGCAACCCCCCCTATTTTCTGCTAGAGAGGTTATCATGTTAAAGTCCCCTCCTACTACCCATAGATCATCTGGGTACAAATTCCTCATATTTGTCAAATTCTAAAGAAATACCCCTTTTTCCCCTGGAATGTGAGGCCCATAAACCCCTGTTAGGGGAACCCACTCTCTGAATCCAATATGTCAAAATTTTCCAGAAAGAATTCTCGGTAAACTAATCCATTCTTAAAAAATTATCTCTCCAAGATTCCAAAGGATAGCAATACCTCCCACACTTCCATTGGCATCCCGAGTGATTTCTTCATAATGGGTTTGAAATGTTTGAGGATTTCCTTCAGTTTTCTTTCACCGATCTTTGTCTCTTGTATTATCATAATACTTGGCTTATCTCTTTTTAATATATCCTTAAGATACATTTGTTTGCCTCTACTCTTGAGGCACCGAAAATTCCATACATTTGTTTGCCTCTGCTCTTGAGGCCCCGTACATTCCATGGTGTAAAGATTATTTCAATGGATTGTTGAGTTGGTGGAATAGCTCTGACAATGGCACTACCCATTCGGATTTTACCAGCAACTCTCCAACCATCTCGATGAACTCGTTTAGAGTTCTTCTTCCTCTCTTCTTTCCTCCTTTCCATTGGGGTCCAGGATGTTGGGCTTGGCTAGCTTCAGAGCCCGATGCTCTGATTGATCTATGATGGTTATACCCTACTTGTCTTTATATTGTTGAAAAGTTTCTTTGTACAATTGCTTTTGGTCTTCTAGGATGAATCGTTCATCTAGGTGCATCAATTCCTACAGTAGATGTTTCATCACTTTTTCTTCCACACTGAGATCTTCCTTCAGACTATCAATCTCCATATGGACTTGTTCTACCCCTTGCATGGGGATTTCTTTCCCCTGAAGTTTTCTAAACCAGCTACTGTGTTTCGAGCACAATTTATCCAATGTTTCCAATCCTGAATTTATACTTTTCGTTCCTTTTACATTAATGTATTTTAACTTTCAAATTCTATGATGCTGGTTATATTTGTCCTATGTTCCAACTAGTGTTTGGCTCAAAATTCTACATGTCAGAATGAGTTTGGAAGGTAAGTAAATTATTTTATTTTCTTCCTTAAGGTTCTTACTGCTTGGCCAAATTTACTACTCTTATCATTAAAATGGCTCATTTAATCCCTTTTTCAGCAGGTAAATTTTACACTTGTGCTCTTGTGGCTTCCACCAACATGTTAGTCTTGAGGGTTGGACAACCACTAACATTTTCCTCGAATGCACCAGGTTCTAAACGATTACCACCTCCGACAACATGATAACAATGAGTCTCACCTAGCATTATTCTGGCTCAGTTCAGACATGTTCTTCCATTTTATTTTTCTTGGTTTTTCTTATAGAGGGTTTTGTTCTTCCATTGTCTAGACAGTGGAATATGTAGCTTGTTTAACTAGTTCCCAGTACAGTGGTGTGAGAGGGTTTCCTCTCTGTTCTAGATTTATATAGTTTTTGGTTAAAATATCTACATGTTTTTCGGTATAAAGATTCTACAATATTTTTCGTGTTAAAGGTGTTAAATGTTTAACTGTAAAGGGGTTTATTATATCTCATTTCCATTAATATATTTATACTTATAATTTCCTTCAAGTAGCGATGTTATGCTTTGTACACATGAAATGCCCAAGTCGACGAGTTTTACAGTTAATTGTGTTATGGGTTAAATTTGTATATCACTTGGCATTTCAATGTAGTGTTCATCATGTAGTTGTTGAATGTGGATATATTTTCTTTTGACAGTTAAATTATTTATGCAAGTCCTTATTCTCTACCATATGTGTTTTCCTACAAACTTTGTTCTGTTAAGAATTTAGGGAAGGGTACTAGCAAGAACAGTGTTCCCATTTCTGGGTTTTGTTCAAATGCTCCAGGTACACTATCCTTCAAGAACATAAGTGGACTACTTCACTCCATGGCTTTAGCCTGAGGTAGCTAACCAACTTCTAAATTTTTTTGTCAGAAGGAAACTGTATTTGTGTGGACCCTATCAGTTACCAATGTTGCAGTTTACATGGTTCTAAGCTCGTATATAGGAATATTTTTTCCTCAAAGTTGTCGGTTTTCTTTCATAAAATTAGCACATCGTATATTATTACACAAGTCTGATTATTATTTGATTTTTCCCCTCTTCCACAATGAACAATGTGGATGGCTAGATTTGCATACTTTTACTCACCCTTTTACCCTATTCTTTTTATCCATTTCACGCCAATAATGGTTAATAGATATCTTAAAATGCACAAGTATACCTCTCATCATGTCTTTATGGATTATTATTCAATGAAGCATAGTCATAGGGGATTATTACGTAAGTGGCTTGCTAATTCAGTTATTTATGCAGATTTAAAGGGAGAATGACCAGGCCCATGATTCACTGATCGATGTTATCAAGCTGGCAGCATTATTCTTGAATATTGGCTGCAATGGTGAATCAACATTTCAATTTACACAATGCTATCTTTTAACATTATGTTTCATTCTGAAAACCTCCATGTAATTAAGGGCATAGAATGTCTTAATTCTAGGAGCTGTATTATTGAAAAATTGTATAAAATAGAGTTGCGGGTTGTGAAATCCATCACTATTAAGAGTCGTTACGGTTGCAGGAGAAATACTCTAACTTTGAGTCTGTAATAGCACATTTGTATTATTTTATTAATGACAAGTTGGTCTTTTGAGCATATCGTGATTCGTTGATCTTGCCACAACCCTAATCTGGGAGTTGGGCCCACTCTCCTGATCAGGTGTTGCTAGATTAGATGTGTTAGGTTTATGTATGTGAGTTTATTATAGTTGTGAATGTTTATCAGTGTGTTGTTGTGAGTCCTTATTGTTGTTACAGTATTGCTCACTATTACACATTGATGAATTTATAGTTAATGTTCACTGTTGTGTAGGGAAACTGTGGCTTGCACTTACAGTGCATGATAGCCTTGAAACAACTGGTAGAACACTGAGTTGACAATTAAATGTGGATTAGGTAAATTGCATGATTCATACTTGGACACCAACATTTTGGCGTCATATATCAAAGGCGCGAAAGTACAACCAACATTGACCATAGGAGTAATCTCTCATCCTGGGGGAGGAAACTTACACCTTGCTCCAAGTCCTGATTATTAGATCATTTGGTTGTTTGGTTCCTTGCTTTTCTTATTTTTGTAGGATTATTCTCTCATTTTGGGGAAGGAAGTTTTTATCACCTTGCTCCAGGTCTGGAGCTTCAGATTTCTTTGTTTTGTGTTCATAAGTATTGTTCTCTCGTCCTGGGAAGGGAAGTTTTATTTTTCACCTTGTTTAAGGTCCTGAGCTTGATTTTTGTGATTTTTTTATTTTCTTTCTTTTGTTTCTTTAGGGGGCACTCTCTCGTCCTAGGGAAGGAATTCCTTATATTTCTCTGGGTCTTGAGATTTTAATATGTTTGAATGTTTCCCTTTTATTTCCTAATTGTATGAACATAGACACCAATAAAAGGGGCATAGAGAGACCCTTGAAAAGAAAAGGGGTTGATTTGGGCAGAAAAACTTACGTCCAAGAGATCATCTCATCTACATCATCTTCATGAGCTACTGCTAGGGTAAAATTTCATACAAGATCTTAAGGGAAATCATTTTCACAACTAGAACCTCCTCTAATAGCAGAAGTGTAGTTTGGGGAAGAAGAAGTAGCAAGCGGAGGATCTAAGGAACTGCATATTACAAGTTCAGAGGAAGAATATTTGAATGAATTATTCACACCATTTGATCAAGGGAGTGTTGTTAAACAACTTCCGTCACATGTTATAGAACAACCAGAGCCAGAACCTATTGAAATTCCAAGTGAGTATTGGTAGATATTCAAGGCTCCTACAACTTCTTCAATTGAATTCCCAATTGGAGATATTAGAGGTGATGCACCTATGAAGCCTATTCCTTTGAAAACAAAACCCAACTTCCATGGTCTTACTTCTAAGGATCTTGACACATTCCTTTTTGAATTCGGCGTTGTTTGTTGGGGGTATGATTACGTTTCCGATGCTCAGAAATTGAAGATATTTCCTGCTACTTTGAAGGGCACAACTTTTACGATGGTTTATAGGTTCAGGAGGAAAATCTATTGCAGCTATATGGGATGATATGAAGACATTTTTCCTCGAGAAATATTAGGACTACTACAAATATTGGGATGTAAAGGAATAAATTTTTAAGATTACATAGAAGGAGGATGACAACATGGAAGATTTTGTGGAATGTTTTCAATATAGTTTGCAAAGATTTGGCCTTAGTGACTTGGATAAGAATAACTTGAAGATAATTTTTCTCAAGGCACTAAGGGAGGAGTCTCTCGAGCTATTAAACATATTAGGGAAAGGAGATATTTCAAAGGAGGAATTTGATACCATCTGTGAATTATACATCAAGTGTTCACGAGGGGTTGTGAGATAGAGGCAGGGAATCTGAACTCTCCAAACATCCAGTGGTGGAGTTACAAAGGTTGAAATTGGTAATATGTTGGACAGCCTGAGAGCCGATATCCTGAGCATATTATCATTGTAGCTGAATGTGTTGTAGGTGAAGAAAAATCAGATGGAAACAAAGAAGGCCATGTCTATTTTCTTCCCTCAATGCAGAAAGAAACACCCGTTGAAGGAATTGGAGGCTTGTGTCATATGTGAATAAATTCATTCCATGAGAATTTGCCCGTATCTTCCTATATTGAAGGCAGTTCTTCAGGGGACGAATGAAGAAGCATAACAATTTTATTTTATGGGATCAAGAAAACCGTTGAAATGACAGTCGCTGAGTATGAATCAAGGTATGCCTCAAGACCCATCTCAATATTTTAATAATATGAATTTTGGTTAGTAGTATGTACCTTTTTCACCCTCTTGGCTACATTATTACTAGTATTCGATGCCCTGGAAATCCTCGTATCCTCAATCTGGTTTGAATTCTTCATGTTCCCACAATTGGTGTGGACCTTCTCCTCTTCCTTCAAGACAACTCTCCCAACCTATGCCATAGCAGCAACTACAACTTCCTATTAATAAACCCATTAGTAATCCTCCTCTTCATCCTCAATTACCTATCCAACCCAAACCGAATCCAAATAATAGAGCGGCTCAATAGGTTGAGACAATCAACCTCCCTGCATATAGTATTGCCACTATGGAATGTAATCAATCAACTCTTTGATTAGTTCGAGTGGTCAATACTTAGACTTCACCTATAATTGTTGAGCATATTGGTGATGAAGTCTCAAAATTAGAACAAAGAACGGTAGTGGTTAAGCCAACACAAATTGCTATAAAGAAACAAACCCCTTCAGAGACTATTGTTGCTAGAGGGTGTCAGACTCATCCACCCTATCCTGAAAGATTATCTTTGAACAAACAAAGTCCTCATCCTGAATTTGACTTTTTGGGAGAATTATAGGATTTATTCGTTAAAATTCTATTACTTCGTGCTATGAAGGATGTACCAATTTATGCTAATACAATTAAAGGATATTGTTCTAAGAAACTTGGTAGAAAACCAAAGGACCCACTTACTATTCATGTGATGTGTAAATTATCATATATAATGTTGGGGAAATATAAACCTGTCAATTATGGGGATCCTAGGAATCTAATTCTAATGTTGTAGATTAATGGAGTGGATATTCCAAATGTACTGATATATTTGGAGATAGTGATTATTGTTATAACCTCTGCAACCATGTTACCTTGGGTCTGTGGAACCTTAAACCAACTCCCACCATCTTAGAATTGGTAGATCAATCTACTATTAGACCGGTAGGGAAGCTAGAAGATATCACTATTTCGGCAGACTCATGGAAATACCCCGTTGACCTTATGGTTTTACATACCCAATCCCCAGCCGGTGGGCACCCCCTGATTTTAGGAAGACCTAGGCTTGCAACCGCAGATGCCTAGATTGGGTGTCGGTTTGGAAACATGGTAATATCCAATGGAGAAGTTACAAAGAACCTTATCTTTTACCCCCTTGCTGAACCAACTTCATCAAATAAACTTGGATTTACCTTGACTCAAAATTCTCTACCTGCCAAAGAGCCCAAATATGAAAATGAAGAAATTAGACACATCCTTACCATCAATGAGGCTCTCTTTTTTAAAGATGAAATGGAGGACGATGTCATTAGCACCTTTCTCAGCAATCCCTACTTTGTTTCTGACTCAACCCATCAACTGTTAGAAATTATCAAGAGTTGCAATTTTTAGGAAGATGTTGAACTAGAAACAGAAATAGAAAACATTCCTGAAATTGTACCTCGTAATAGTGTTCCTGTAGAAATTGAACCAGGGAAAACATTGACTATTAATCCTGACCTTTCACACTCCTAATCCGAACAACTACTAAAAGTCCTTCAGGAGCATAAAGAATATTTTGCTTGGGAGTATACCAATATGAAAGGCATCCCTACTGATTTATGTACTCATCATATATACATTAAAGACGAATGTTGGCCTGTTAGGAAACCACAAAGAAGAATGAATCCTACCTCAAAAAACATTGTCAAAGATGAATTGCAGAAGCTATTAGATGTGGGTTTTATTTATCCAATATCAGATATTCAATTGGTTTCCCCAATGGTCATTGTTCCTAAGAAGAATGGAAAGTGGTGGATCTGCGTTGATTACAGGGAACTAAACAAAGCAACTCAGAAAAACCATTTTCCCTTACCCTTTATTGACCAAGTCCTTGATACATTAGCCGGGAAGAAGATTTTCTCCTTTTTAGATGGATTTAGTATATAAAATTAGACACAAATATCTCCTAAGGATCAGGACAAAACTACCTTCACATGCTCTTGGTTAACCTTTTCCTATCGATTCCTTCCATTTGGCCTCTCTAATGCACCTGCTACCTTTCAAAGGGAAATATTAGGAATTTTCTCTAATATACTTAATGATAGTGTTGGATTTACATGGACGACTTTACCCCATATGGGGATTAGTTTACAGAAGCTTTGAAAAACTTAGATAAAGTACTTGAAATATGCAAGAAAACACATGTTTCTCTAAGTACAGCCAAATCCATATGATGATGAAGGAAGGGATATTGTTGAGATAATTTCTATCAACTGCGGGAATTTGGGTTGATCCTGCAAAGGCAAAGGTAATATTAAAATTTCCTACGTCTAAGACACCGACACATGTACACATATTTGTTTGTTATGCTGGCTATTATAGGTGTTTCATAAAATTAAAAAAAAAAAAAAAAAAAAAAAAAAAATAGAATTGCCACTTTTCAATTATTACCTAAAGATGCATAATTTGTGTGCACAGATGAATGTGAAGCATCTTTTGTAGAAATCAAAGAACTAGTCTGGAAGGCTCCGATATTACGTGGTCTTGATTGGAAGCTCTTGTTTCACAACTTTACTGATGTTTATCAAACAATAGTAGGGGAAGTTTTGGGGTAGCAGGAGGACAAGAATTTGTATCCAATTTACTATGTCAGCAATAATTTGACCCCTATTGAATTAAATTACACAGTAACTGAAAATGAGTTCTTCGTTGTCATTTACATTGTTAATAAATTTCGGCATTATATCGAAGGGTATCCTACTTTTGTGCACAATGATCATACAACTATTAGGTATTCGATGAACAAACCAATAACCATTGGTCGCGTTACAAGATGGTTGTTGTTAATTCAAGAGTTTGATATTACCATTGTAGACAAACCAGGGAAAGGTAACGTAGTCACAAATTTCCTATCTAGGATGGATACTAGTGACAAAGGTACACCTATAGAGGATAGTTTTCCAAACGATCATATTTTTTTCAATTTCTACTCACACTTTCTGGTATGTAGATATTGTTAACTTTCTTGCTATAGGAAGGTGACTCAACACTTGTCTTACAGAGAACAATGAAGGATTATCCATCACAGTGCCCATTATTCATGGATAGAGGGATATCTCTTTTACACAGGATCTGATCAGCAATTCCGACACTGCATAAGTGAAGATGACATCTATGATTTTGTGAGAGATGCTCATGATGGCCCCTATGGGGGTTATTTTGTAGATAAGAAAACAAGTCATAAGGCGTTACAAATGGGATACTATTGGCCTTCTATTTTTCATGATGCAAGGAAATATGTTAGAGGGTGTGATAGTTTCCAACGTATGGGTCAGCCTGGTTGGGTAGTTGAAATGCCATTACAACCTAAACTAGCTCTTGAGCCCTTTGAAAATTGGGCTATTGATTTTGTCATTCCATTTAATCGGAATTCAACCAGAAATTTGACATTCTGGTTTGCACGAATTACGTAAAAAAATGCGTAGAGGCCAAGGATGTTGTGAAAGCAACGAAACAGGTTATCTCATAATTTTATTTGAATAAATTCTTGCATGGTACGAAGCTCCTAGAGAGATAGTTTCAGATGGAGGGGCATAATTTACATCACATCTAATAGCATGACTCATAAAGAAATGTGGAATCAAGCATAGAGTAAAATCTCCATATCACCCTCAAGCGAATGGTCAAGTTGAAAGCACAAACAAGGTACTAGATAATATTCTTATGAAAACTGTAGCAAACCATCACACTATGGGCGTATAGAACAACATGGCAGAACACAACAGGGTTTTCACCATAGGATCTTTTCTATGGGAAATCCCATTTGTTTCCAGTTGAATTCGAAATTAAGATGCTCAAGACAACCCTTGAAGTAGGTTTATATATTTCAGAAGCCCAGAAACACTGTCTGGAATAGTTGAATGAGTTGGATGAAATTTGTTTTGTAGTTGTCCAGAATACTGCTGCAATCCAGCAATAGCGAACTAAATGGCATGATAAATTCATTAAGAAAAATGTGTTTCAAAGAGGGGATTGGGCATTACTCTATGATTCTCGATTCAAGGATTTTAAGGGAAAACTTTGCTCCAAGTGGATAGGACCATATGATGTTGATACGGTGTTCGATTATGGGACTGTTAGACTTATCATAATTGATGAGGCACATATTCCTTTGATTGTGAATGGACATCACCTCAAATTATATCACCGTCTAGCTTCAAGAGGTTCCTTTATCAAATATATTTTTGATAACTCTAGTTTTGAAGTTATTAGCGCAGGGAATTCCTCCTCTTCACCCCTATTTTTTCACCATTGATTGATCATTCCTAGGGCACGCTACCACCGACTTCTAGTTGTTTCCCTATCTCTTTGACTACAGCTCCCCCCGACCGTTACGGAAGCCCTGATCCCACTACAAAATGGATACTATAAATCTCGATGAAGTTGACCACATGGTTGACCCTAACCATAACAAGAAAATTTTCAAGTGACCTAACCCTTCGCCAGCCCTAACCATCCCCCATAACCCCTCTGCCTCTCTCTGCAATGGCCCTCCTTCTGTTGTTACCCTACCTAGAACATCTGCCTCTAGCCTACATTTTGATTTTCTCTCCATTGCCTCACCGGAATTGGATTGCCCACCTCTTTCTCTGGTGACCCTTCATCTCCTAGCTGCTTGCTCACCCTCCTCACTGCCCTTCAAACCCACCCCTCTTGGTAATCACCTCTGTGCTCCCCACATTCTTTCCTCATCTGCACCTACCGCCCTCCAGGAGATCCCGAGCAGCACCCCCCACTGGATATCCCATCCACTATTGCAAAGGTCACAGATACTAGTATGCCTTCTAAGTGTTTCGAAACCTCGGCCATCAAAGTTCATCCATCTGTACAAGGACCACAACATGTGACTCTATGTTCTACTAACCCACTTTTGGATCACCCCACCACCCCTAGAACTGGCAAAAGGAAATCAAAGTATGTGAGGGCTTCCCAGAAGGATTTCACCCTCACATTCGGCGAAGGTCTCATCATGGGTGAAGTGGTCAACACGACCGGGAAGGTCCTGGTGGGTAGGGTCAGAGGCTGAGCCTACTCTGCAGAGCAACTCAATCGATGGGTAAAGGAAATCTTGGGAAACACCCTCAAATACCTCCCTGAGGTACAAATTCTCCCTTGAGGCTAGTTTGCACTACATTTCTCACTGGAAGAATACACCTCTCTAGCATTATCTCACTACTCGCACATTGAAATGGCCCCAGTATTACTGAAACAATGGAGTTTGCTTTTCAACCCTGAACAGGAGGAAATTGGGGCCGAACCACTATGGGTGAGACTACCGGGGCTCCCATTGCAATACTGGTCTGAGGATGTTTTCGTCCATATCTGGAATACCCTAGGTACCTATTTGGACTACAACAAAACCTACATTCAATCCAAGAACAAAGCATTAGGTCGCATTCTGGTGCACCTAGACACTAGAGAAGGCCTCGAAGAAAAAATCACCCTGCAAATGGAGGCATTTCACTAGAATTCAAATTCTAGATTACGAAGGAGTCCCCTTCAGTTGTTGAAGATGTCACAAAGTTGGACATCTATATAAGGAAAGCCTTTTGGTGTGAAAGGACAAGGAACCCTCTACGGGAGCTGAGGAGGACATAGAGCCGCACACTGAACCCACTTCGGGACCTCCTGCATCTGTTTTGTGACACCTATTGGGTTGACATCCTCCTTTCCTCTGGACACTCACAGCAAACCTCATCCACCCTCCCCACCGATGACCAGATCATGGGCTACTGTTGAGGCTGCTCAAACATCAGGTACTCCCTCTTTCCCTATCTCTGATTTTATTTCCTCACTTGCATCCTCTGCATCGCATGTGCATGCTACATCTCTGGGAGACACTCTTACCCCCATTCCCTTTCCCCTCACCCCTCTTTCTCCTACTTTCTCCACTACACCCCCCCCTCCCTCTTGAACTCCCCTTGTCCCCTCACTCTCCCCATCCCTCCCCCCAATCTCCCCCCATCCTTACAATCTTAGATCCCGCCTTGTCACCCCACAGGACGACAAATCCAGCATGGGCCTAATACCTTGCTCTCTGAACCATAAACCCATCCGGGGTCAAAAATCCCATATATCCAAATCTATCCTAATAGTAGAGGTGGAAGTCACCTTCGGAAGACAAATATCAATTGATCGGGTTCTTAGAGCATCGAACACCTCTACTCAACTACCTCCATGAAGTGCCTATCCTTTAATTTTAGGAGCTTGGCTAGTTCACCCAAAAAACTAGCCCTAAGAAGACTTCTCGACTCTGAATCTTTATACATCATCCTCCTGCAAGAAACCTTGGGAAAAGCTGACCTCATCTCCCGCACTCTCGTCTCACTAAATCCTGGCTGAATTTTTCAATCCCTGGATGTTATCGGATGATATGGAGGTTTGGCTCTAGGATACAACCCCCGCACCATAAACTTGAGGACCTCTTGGGGTGGTGATGATTTTATTGGCATGGATACCTTCACTTATTATTTGGGAATGGACCTAAGTATTGTCAATGTCTATGGACCATGCCCCCATAGAGAGGCTTACTGGAATCGATTACTCACCCTATCAATTATGTCCTCAGATAACCTTATCATTGGGGGCGACGTAAACTTCTCCATTAGATATGGAGAATCATGGGGCACCAATGCACAAGTTAACAGGCTACTGGAACAACACCATCTGACAAACATTCCCATGAACAAGCCCCTCCCCACATGGAGAAATCGGTGTACAGGAGAAGTTTCTTTGGCTAGAAGCCTCGCTAGATTCCTGATAAAGGACACTCTAATACAAAATCTACCTCTCTACAGACAATGGGTGGGATCTGGTGTAATATCGGATCATTCCTCCATATTCATGGAGATCTCGAGTCCACAAAAAAAACTAAGGGAACCTTACAAATTTAACTCCACTTGGTTAAATGACCCATCCTACATTCAAATGATAAATGATTTCTAGAGACTCCATCCACCATCTAGAAGCAGCACTTGGGCTTAAGGTTTCTACTGGAACCTCAAAATGCTCAAAAATATCTCTATAAAATGGTCAAGGAAAAGTCCAAGAGAGATGATAATACCCTAATTACAGTGGCGAAATATCTGGCCACACTTTAGGATGAGCAAAACAGAGGATTTACATCTATTGAAGCCAAGGATCAACTAATTGCTCTAGAAAATCAAAATATCAACATCCTAAAGGAGAGAGAAGAAACCTGGTGACTCCAGAGCCAAGCAATCTGGTTGCAAGTAGGGGATGAAAACATAAAGTTCTTCCAAAACTATGCTAAAGGAAAATCTCCAACACCATCTGGCATATGCCCTGGAAAGATGGAAGCACAACATCTACTTTTAGTCAACTCTCTCAGTTAGGGTCTACACACTTCATAAATCTCTTCAGGGCTCCTTGTGAGGCATCCATTGCTAAAATTGTCCAAAAAACTAGACACTTTCCTAGTTTCGTTGATGAGGACTCTTATGAGGAACTAAATTCCCCGATCACTCAAGGGGAACTGGAAGGAACGCTAAAATGATTCAAGAAAAACAAGAGCCTTGGACAGGATGGATGGCCCATAGAATTCTTCCTTGCTTTGACTATGACCTTGTCGGCACTGACCTTATTAAGCTGGTGGAAGAATGCAGATCAATGGTTTGTATGTATGATTCCATCAACACTACATTCATTGCCTTAATCCCAAAATCCAACTCCCCAACATCTTTCAATGATTTCCAACCCATCTCTCTCTGCAACAGCTTGTATAAAATCATAGCCAAGATCATAGCAAACCGGGTTCGTCCTATCTTGCCCGGACATATTTCCTCTGAACAATTTGCCTTCCTACAAAACAGAAAAATTCATGAAGCTATTAGCATTGCAAAAGAAGCCCTTCACTCTATCAATCATAAAAAGATCAAAGGTGCCATTCTTAAAATTGACCTAGCCAAAGCTTTCGACAAGGTTAATTGGCTATACATCAAAATGATCCTCACCCACCTTGGGTTTCGCCTTCATTTCATCAACTGGATCATGTGTTGCATAACCTCTGCCACTTTCAGTGTCCTCTCAAATGGCTTTACTTTGCATTTCTTTCATGCCGAGCGAGGCCTTCAACATGTATGCCCACTTTCTGCTCTTCTCTTTCTCATTGTTACGGAGGCCCTAAGCAGGCTCCTCACATCAACCAAAAGGGATGGTCAACTACATGTATTACATTTGAATGATCTCTACCACCTCACCCATCTACTTCTTTTCAATGATGTCCTCATCTTCCTTAATGGCAGCCAAAAGGACTCATCAACCTTCCATGACATCCTCAAACTCTTTGCAAAAGCCACTGGCATGGAAGCAAACCACTCAAAGTCTACCATCACTCTCTCCTACACTTCTCCCTTGGAGGCCAAATCTACATCCCATCATTCTCCTTTCCAGCAACATCATTTGGAGGATGGGCTAAAATACTTGGGCTTCAAGCTTAAACCTCACAGTTATCATATTGCAGATTGGATATGGCTCATTATTAAAGTTGAGAAAAGGCTAAAAAACTGGAACCATCGCTTCCTTTCAAGAGCAGGCTGGTTAGTGCTCATAAAAACTATTTTGGAAGACAGCCCCATGTACTGGATGACTTTGGCATGGATCCCTAGAGGGATACTCGCTCGCATCCAAAAGATCTGTTGAAGATTCCTTTGGAATGGATACAAAGAAGGCAAGCCCTATGCATGGGTGGGCTGGAATCAAAATGGTTGGATGGGGATTAAAAGACCTCCCTGCATTTGCACATGCTCTTGTAGCTAAAAAGGGATGGTCCTTACTCACTACTCAAAACCTCTAGACCAAGGTCACTTATCATAAATGCATCAGGCCTTAATACCTCATGGACTGGATTCATAACCTAACGTGGCCTCGAACTGGGATATCAATAGTTTGGAAATCCATCCTCCATACCATGCCCAGCATCCAAGGGCGACTTGCTTGGAAAATCAAATAAGGAAGCATGGCACACATAGGTTTGGATCTGTGGTCTAGTAGGGTCAATATGCATCACTTACCACCTGATCTTATATTATTCCTAAATCAGAGGCAGATTAAAATGATCGGGTAGATCGCAGACAAGGGAAGAAGCTACATATTTGAACAAGTCTGGTACTCTGCATGGAACTTGGGTATACCCCAACCCTAGCATCATTTCGAGGAGGGATATATATATGCTCTCAATGAAGCACATGCCCTCATAACAGATGGATTTGATGAACTAATATGGTCCCTAGTAGAGAATGGAAAATACTCTCCCAAAACAGGATATCAACACCTGATATTGGATTGTCAAACCACCAACTCTCCTTGAATGATGGTCAAAAATCTGGAAACTGAAAGCCCCCCCTCGAGCCAGACTTTTCATGTGGAATGTGTTGCACAACAAGACTCCAATTGTAGAAAACCTCATGCACAAATCGCATTTTGGGCCGCACTGGTGTGTCCTCTGTACACATGTAGCAGAGACCAATGAGCACCTTTTTTTAACCTTCCCTCTTACTGTTCAGCTATGGCAACAAATAATGCACCTCCTCCAAAAACAAGGTAGTTGGCATGGACTGTCAATCATTAAGGCTTGAAAAATTTGGAATAGAATTCATATAGACAGAAAGAATCGATGCATACCCCTCCTCATATGCTGGAAGATCTAGTTGACTAGAAACAAAATCATCTTCCAAGGTTCCCTGGCTCGATGGCCTCTCATCACTGCAAATGTTATTGTCGCTTATCATGAAATCCCTAACATGCCCTCGTGCCCCTGCAATTATTAATCAAACTACCCCATGGGCGTACTTCGATGGTGCAGCCCAATATCATAGATGTGGGGGAGGATATCTTCTATACCTATCTAATCAACACTATTACAAAATAAAAATGGGATTGGGGGAGGGTACAAACAATTATGCAAAACTTATTACTCTTAGACATTTATTGCTCTTTTCACTTGCACACTCATGCAATAACATACAAATTTTTGGGGACTCGCAAATCATCATAAACTAGTTCAACAGCAAAAATACATGTCATGCACATTCCCTCAGAAACATTCTAGAAGAGATTATGGTTCACAAGGCCCAATTTAACTCTATCATCTACCAACACATTTACAGGGAATATAATGAGGCTACTGACAAGTTATCCAAGGAGGCCACAGCACAACCCAGAGGACTGTGGATGATAATAGAACAACACAGAGTAGATCAATATCAGTTCTACCACTGACCTTACATTGACAGATCTTATCCTCAAAGGGATCAGGCACAAAAATTTTGATGTACATAACGGCTCAGTTTTTTTCATATATGTATATATTTATGTTGATAATCTATCTTTTTACGAAACTCTGAACACCCTGTGTGGTGAATATGTTCAACACTCTAATGTTTATGGCTTTGGCACATAATATTATTTTTTGGCAACTATGAACCTGGTTTCGACCAGCAATTATGCATATGCCTATGGCATCTACTACATGTAATTTTTCAAATTAATGAAAGATTACGATTTTTCCTTGCGAAATATATTTAATATATATATATATATATATATATATATATATATATATATATATATATATATATATATATTATATATATATATATATATATATTATATATATATATATAGAATATATATTGTTACTAACCCTATCAAGTCTTTTTATTGCAAGTACATCACTGGCGTTGTTACTCCTTCGGTGTTGTTACTCCTCCGATGTTGTTACTCCGCCAGTGTTGTTACTCCATCGCGATTTAGTCTAAGTATAGTGGTGTTGTTACTCCTATGGTGTTGTTACTCCATCGTGATTTTGTCTAAGTATTCAGTGTTGTTACTCCTCCGGTGTTTCTACTCCTTTGGTGTTGTTACACCTTCAGTTTTGTTACTCCTTCGGTGTTGTTACTTCGTCGCAATTTCGACTAAGTGTTCAAGCGGTGTTTTTACTCCCCCCCCTGTTTTTACTTCATCAAGGTAAGTCAACAGGTACGTCCACAATCGAATTTGTGGATTTGAATAATAATTCATGTGACTTGACTCGATATGATCGTGGATGAGCATCCCTTAGTTGGGGGGAGGTACTATAATAATGACTTATTATTATTTTTATTGAACCTTGTGCTAAGCGCATATACTCCACGATTTTCCACCATACTTCGCATGATACCCATATGCATCAGCACTTAAAGTTACTATTGTTGTGCTAATGAACCGTACTTTCCAACACTGTGAAGTAATCACAATTATCATCGTTCATTATTATCCATTATCTTCCATGATTTTTCCATATTTCATCATTATCCTTTCGGTTTTCACTCTCACTACACCCCATTGCTATAATAGATCTCACTACAAATCTACCTGCTGGCACTCCTTCTTGACAATATGATGTTACTCTGAAGTGTTGTTACAAGCCATTGCAGAATGGGTGGACAAGCTGTGAGACACGAAAAAGAGAATACAAAATAGGTTCGACGCAATGTCGATGTTTGGCAAGTCTTCTTGGATGTAAGGTTGCATGTGTATTTTGAGAGGATACAAGGATTTGACGAAGCCATCACTGTGGAATTTGCATTAAACTTGGAAGGAAATCATTCTAAAGTCCGTAGGCCTGGATATTTATGTCATGGAGGAAGCTATTTCAATTTCCAATGGATTACAATGAGGAGGTTAGAAATGGTTCTTTTGGAAGTCTCCTCTGTTAGAGTTCCCAGAATTGTTTTTGCAGGCTTGGGAGAAAACAGTTTACAAATGAAGAGGATATGATTGTAAATCACGGGAATATCCACGGGGTGACGTGGTGTATTTTTTTATGAGGTATGTTACTTGCGAAGGTTGTTTCTCTACATTGTTTGAGTATAATTTCAAACTCCTTACATGCCTTTAGTTTTAGCATGCGCAGGTTCATGATTTAGACATGTCATACTTCCTATGGAGCAGCCTCCACTTAATGGCACAATCTTCCCAATGGTCTCAACAACCATTAGTGATTCTTACAAATCATGTGTTGGTTGTATTATTGGTGGTGCATGCTCTATCTCAAACCTTTGTGGCTTGGCCACAATTCATCGAGTTGGCGAAGGAAGAACTTGTAGGTATGATACCTGCAGGGGAAGAGGAATAATATGTAGTTGTCGAAGAAGAGGCCATAGAGGAAGTTGTTCTAGCATCACCTATTAGCCCAACAGAGATAGATGCAATCTAGATAGAAGAGAGTGATGCTACTCCACAAGAACTAGCGTCGACTGAACATCTAAGAGAAGAATAACTACCCTTGGGTGCGGTTATAGGTGGTGTTGACATGCAAGAACCAACATCATATGTCCAAACAATTCAAGAACACTTAGTTGAGAATGTAGGTGGTTTTGTTACACAAGAGCCAACACCACCTATCCAAGCAATTGAAGAACTTTAGGTCAGAAATGTAGGTGGTGCTGGCACACAAGAACTAGCACCACCTATTCAAATAGTTGAAGAACCTGTGACTGAAAATATAGGTGGTGTTGTCACACAAGAACCACCACCACCTATTCAAATGAATGTGTAACCTTTGGGGGAAACAGGGGATGCAGTTAACATTGCTCCACAAGAGACATTGATGGTTGGTGGGAAAAAGGACAACTCGCAAGAAGCACATGCAGGAAGAGAAAAGGGGAGCATAGAACAAACGGTGGATATAGAAGAAGAGGAAGGAGGGGCAAGGAAAACTCATTCCTCTAAATGCACGGAGAAAGAAGAAGCTTCTCCTCCGATCCTAAAATTTGTTGGGAAAGCTAAGGGCACCATTATTGACACAGTTATTCAAAAATAAATGTTTATTGGTAAAAGAATTGAGAAAATTGAAGGGTTGGAGGTCGGCACTGTCACACGAGAACCAGTGCCGACCGAAGGACAAAATGAAGAAGCTTTGGCTGGTATTACTCCTACAGAAATTTTTCCTAACCAGATGGAGGAAGATGCAGCTAATCAAACTAACCCGTAAGGGCTAGAAACTATTCCTGAGTAGATGGAGGAAGATGGTGCTAATCAGACTAACTCGCAAGGTTAAAAACTACTCCTGAGCAGATGGAGGAGATTGTTTCATATGATGCTAACCCGCAAGGGTTAGAAACCATTCCTGAGCAGAAGGGAGAGGACACTACTTATCAGACTAACCTGCAAGGGCTAGAAACCATTCCTAAGAAAATGGAAGAGGATGTTACTGACAAAGCTAACCCGCAAGGGCTAGGAACCATTCCTGCACAGATGGAAGAGGATGGTTGGGTAGTAGAGCAACTACAAGAGGGGGGTGTCAAAGGCACTACCGTACAAGACCCTGTAGTGAATCTAGAAGTGTAGAGGGAAGATGTAGAGGTCTTGAGACTTGAAGAAGGAAATGGTAAGACTATTCCCTGAGTCGAGGAACAAACCAAAGAAATCAAAGTAAAATAAGAGTCGACTTATGATTTTTTCAATGTCAAGCTGCCATGCCCTGGACCAGCTATGAGACCAGTGGAAGAAGTCGTTGTGAAATTGTTAGAAAAGTATATATTTCGGAGCAATGGAACACATAAAATATTACAGAAATATAAACACATGAAACGCATAAAACAAGAGAGACGTAGATATACGTGGTTCACCCAGTTTGGGCTACGTCCATGGAGAAATAACCAGCCCTTCCTTTTATATTATCCAACAAACTGAAGAGATACAACCTATAACAGATCCGCTGTAACACCCTCTTCACTCTCAATATCCTCTCTCTTTCTCACTCATAATACAGATCTACGTAGATGCAATATAATTCCCTCATATATAGTGAGGGGGTGGCCTTCTAGGGCAAAAAATCCTAAATTAAACATAACTTCTACTGTCATATCTCTGCCTAATGAACGGCCGAGATTGACTAGAAATTACTATAATTTTACAAGGCAATTTTACATCTATTCTTAGCTTCGGGGGCACTGCCCCTGAAACCCCCCACTAGGGAGGGGATCCCTAAAGGTCACAACCACCCCCCCCTAGACCCCCTTGCAGAAAATATTTTTCGGGCGGTGTTGCCACCCCATTTTGAATTGGGATCCAATGTGGCAATACCTTTGAATACAGAAGATAATCAAGCTCCACACCCAACAATCTCCCACTTGGAGACTGATTATAGAAACTCCACCCCTGCTTTATTTGTTGGATAATGACTCCTCTTTGGACCTGGCTATTTCTCATCTTCTTCATCATACTTGAAGACTAATTGAAACTGAGCATATTCTCAGTTTCTCCCTGGTTACAACTTTTGTTAGCATATCTGCAAGATTTCTAGCTAGTGTTTATCTTTTCCAACTTCAACTTTTCATCTTCCAACACTGATCATATGAAATGGTACTTAAGCTATATGTGTTTAGTCCTAGAATGAAATGCTAAGTTCTTTGCAAGATGAATGGAACTTTGGCTATCACTTTATAATGTGCCCATATCATGCACCTTACCCAATTCACCCATAAACCTTTGTAACCAAAGCATTTCTTTACTAGCCTCTGTAGTAGCAACATACTCTGCTTCTGTTCTTGAATGTGCAACAATGCTTTGGATTTTTGAAACCCAACTGGCAGTTGTTCCACCTGCAGTAAATACATATCCTATAGTGCTCCTCTTATTATCTCTATCACCTGCCATATCTGCATCAACATATCCCTGTAGAGAAATGTTTGAACCACCAAAGCATAATGCTTGTATTTGTGGGTACCTTTCAAATATCTGAGAATCCATTTCACTACCATCCAATGTTCTTTCCTGGATGTTCATGTAAACCTACTTACAACTCCCACTGCATGGTGCAATATCGGCCTTTGTGTAGACCATTGCATACATTAAGCTGCCCAACTACTGATCGCATATGGAAACTTTAGACATATAATCCCATGTCTTCTTGGGTCTTTGGGCACATTTCCTTACTAAGTTTAAAATGGCTAGCAAAAGGTGTACTAACTGGTTTTTCATTGTGCATATTAAATCTTTTCGACACCTTTTGTATGTGCTCATTCTGAGACGATGTTAGTTTGCGATTTTTCCTGTCTCTAATTATTCTCATACCAAGGATTTGTTTTGCAACTCCCAAATCCTTCATTGCAAATGAATTTGCCAAAAAAAAATTGAGCACATTTATTTCCTACATGTTAGACCCCGCAACTAGCATGTCATCTACATACAATAACAATATAATATACCTGCCATCACTTTTCTTTTTCAGATAAACACAATGATCAGAGTGACATCTAGTATAACCTTGCTCAGACATAAACTTGTCAAATTTTAGATACCACTGCCTTGGAGCCTGTTTTAATCCATACAAGCTCTTCTTCAACCTACACACTAGTTTCTCCTTCCCTTTTATCTCATATCCTTGTGGCTGCTGATATATCTCTTCCTCCAAATCCCCATGGAGAAAGGATGTCTTTACATCTAACTGCTCAAGATGCAAATCTTCAACTGCTCCTAGACTTAGAATAGTTCTAATTGAAGTCATTTTAACAACAGGAGAAAATATTTCATCAAAATCAATACCTTTCTTCTGTGCAAACCCCTTCACCACAAGTCTAGCTTTGTACCTCTATTTTCCTCCATCTTCTTCCTTCATCCTGTAAACCCATTTATTCTACAATGTAGTTTTATCTGCAGGCAACCTGACTAAGTCCCAAGTCTGGTTATGCATTAAGGAGTCCATCTCTTCTTTCATGGATTGTAGAAATTTTGAATAATTTAACACATATTCAATGGATATTATCCTGATCATGTACTATTGCGGAAAACATACACACTACATAAGCTCCTCTACGTTGATCATCAATATAGCAGCATCAATAACAATAAAACATCAAGAGCATTCACACATTAACACAGTATGTATCCCGGGGAAAGCATCTTGCTAAAAACCCCAACTATCTATATATTAATGATTGAGTCATGTAACATTACACAACATAATACTTCTCACAAGTATCTCCACCTCTGCTACACACAATACAGCTCAGATCTGATCTCCAAATCTCTTCCACTGCTTGCCTTGCCTCTACTGCGCCATCCTACAAGAGAATATTGATGAATGAATGAAGCAAACTCATATTTCCTTGGCTGAACCACGCAATCCTCATTGGCATTACTCAATCCCATTGATTGTGCAAATCATCATGCACAGCTATAGTCACAACTGATAGCAATCT
>APFE030762081.1:134160-161764 GCA_000404065.3 Pinus taeda | reverse complement strand
AGAAGAGAATGAGCTGCTTAGACAGCAGCTATAGCTACAAGGACAGAGGAAAGAAGAGGACACAGCAGCCAAGGACACCACGGAAGAGCCTTAGGGAAAAGAAGGAATGCAAGCTGATCTGGAGGAACTAAACCGGAAACTACAGGAAAGGGAATTGCAAGCAGGCCTAAAGATACAATCTCTAAAACAGCAGATGCAAGAAAAGGAGGCACAACTGGCCTGCATGGCCAGTTGGGCAATGGAAGCTCTGCAATGTAGGCAGCCGGCCAAATCCTATGGCCTATACCTCAGGGATTAGTGGCTGCAATTCCAAATCAACACGTTGGCACAGAAGGATATCTCCCAAATCCAAAACCCCCAATAGTTCATGGATTTATGTAACAGCAGTTCATCAGAAGACAAGGCTAAACTATCAGAGTTCTACCTTCATAATTTGGCCCTTCCAAACATAGCCTCGTGGGACCCCAACACAGCAGTAGGGGACATGTAGCTGATGGAAATGACCTCATGGTTAAACCACGAAGAAAAGAGAGCGGCAGAGGTCAGAAATGTCATGGACTGAGAACTACAGGAACCATTGTTGATTAGAGCAGAGCCAAGGGACCCCACAACATTGATATCTGCCCACCAACACCTATTAACCAACTCTCAGGCTCTGTTAGAGTACATGGATCGGCAGGCTTAGGCCATAGCACACTTTGAGGATATGAAGCGATTATTGGGGGACAATTGTGTTCATGCTTGCACCCATAGGTGGAACACATTGTCCCATAGCCTCAAAATCAGGGAATACCACACTCCAACTAGAATGAGGGAGGCCTTAGCACGAGTGCCTCTCTACAAAAAGTCTATGCAAAACCTCCAAGCCAGTTGGATAGGCCTCAAGTTAAGTCTACCTTTACTTTTGGGATTGTTAGAAGGAGGCACAGAAGAAGAAGAGCATAAGCAGTGGGAAGAGGTGGAAAGGAAGGCCGAATTCCATGACAGTGAAGAGGATACTACTTCAGAAGCCTGGGATGTGAGGGAGCGCGATCAAAGCAATTAGGATAAATGAGGAGTGGACTAGTTGCTCAGAGGACTGAGCAACCCTTTTGACAGGGGGTGATCGATGAGGCCCCAAATTGGGTAACCTTATTGGTCTCATTTTTGCTACTTATCCTTGTTCAATTCTTCATTTTTCATAGCTTTATGTTATTTTTTAGTATGTTTATGTTCATTTGTACAATAAGGGTAGTCACTCTTCCTAGGTGGCTAACACGTGCTTATTTCAGGTTTTTTTGACACATGTTGGAGCAAAACCGAGCAGTCATGGACTAGAAGACAGCCAAGCTTGAGGTGAGGATTCGTAGGGGGGTTGTCTATGACATTAAATAGCCCTTCCTTCGGATCTTCACCCCCAAACTCCGAGCTCACAGGCCACCAAAACCGGATCTTGAAGGCAGCCAAGCAGATTTTGGAAAATGGACTGTCTACTAACAGTTTGGACAACCAAGTCCCATAGATTGAGGAGGCCAACTAGGGCCCTCATGGTGTATAAATGATAAGGCCTTAGCCTTCGGAAGGGACTTTTGAAACCATTGCATATTTTTTCACTACAGTGCTGTCAGCTTTAGCTTGTTCTCTTGTAGCCATTCTGGCATAACTCTTGATTGATGACTATTTTTTGATAATGATAAGTAGTCCTATTTTATATCAACTCTGAGTTTTCTATAGGAGCCATAGCTCTTAGGGTTGGGCCCAACCTGAGAGCCTAGGGCCTCCTTTATGTACTGCTATCTTTCCTTTATGCATTGTTGTTTTCCTTTTATGCATTTGCAACCGTATTTCTGTTAGGCAGATTTAGTTGTGTTGATTAACTAGGTCACTATTTATGAATAGAAATGCTTCAGATGTTTAGAATAGACTGGTAGGATAATAACAGGAAAAAAGCTCCAGAAAAGGGACAACAACACTTTCAGTTTCACCTCTTCCTTATTGGATCAGGGACTTGAATTGAAATAGCCGTGTTGTTCCAAACGAAAACACTAGTTTGCTTTACCATGCAATCCTTAGTGTGGTGTTTTCATTTGCAGAAGTTGGTCATGCGTTCAGATCTCTGAAATGTTTCATTTCATAAGTGATATATATGGTTCTCTTCCAAATAAAGCTATTGTTCATTCACTTTATTGTTAGTTAGATTAGATTAGCTAGGACTTTGATTACTTGCAAGACTTTGTTGATTCAGTTGAATGTACACAGTGCAGGGTGTCTCTACCACTCTTTCAACCAACTAAGCTTCATCAGAGCCATCTGTTCCATCTCCTAGCTAGGTTCCTCATCTCACATCTGTCCTCTTGCCCACGTAACCCTACCTTTTTGTGCAATCATTGTTTTAGTCTTCTCCGAGCCAATTCAGCCTTCTACACCTTCTCACCACTCCATCCACTAGTCCCTGGGCCACTCCAAGCCCCTATCCTACCTCCATATCCATTCATGCATCTTCCCTCACTCACCCATCCTCCAAAATCCAATTTTTAAACATCCTGTAGAAATTTCTGAACATCCTGTAGAAATTCCTTAACATCCTGTAGAACCCCTGCAGACTTCCTGTAGAAGCTCACAAATGAGGTTTCTTGATAGCCAAACTTTATGAAACTCTCTGGAAGGGTGTTAGGGACTCCTTAGACCCTCTCCGAACCTTCCTGACCTCTTCCAAGCATTTCTCCTCCTTGATCCACCCTTGCACAGTCAAAGAATAGTGAAAGCATATGCATGATGAAACTGACGACTTAATCAAAAATACAAAAAGATGTTTTCTTCAGATAGAGGTAGTCTAGACACATGTATTTTACCTTCATAGAAGTAATGGCATCTCTTTCATTATTTTGCATTCTCTTCTTTGCATCAGTAGGACTCGCTGGTAGAATTAGGGTTTGCTAGGGTTTGCGCTTTCCTTCAATTTTTCAATCTCTTTTCGCAAATAGATTAACTTCCTTCGAGTTAGCTTTCATCCATCAATTAAAAAACTTATTCTAAGAGCTCATAGAAGTTGGCTTAAGCTCCTAGCGGACTTGTGCCAGCTCACCAAGTGACAGTTGCGACAAGAGCTAGTACTTGTGCATATAGCACCGTCGCTTCCAAGTTTGTTACGAACTACCGGGTTGATAAAAGTGAAGAAGGGAGTCCCAGGAGTTGCAGCATTATTGCTACAATACAGGAGCCCACCAATAATCATATAAGTGATAACCACAATCATTAACACCATATCCAATAAAGGTACATTTCTTTGATTTTGCCTCAAGCTTTGTTCTATTTTCTTTATTAATTTGGACAAAGGCCTCACCACCAAAAGGCTTTAAAAAAGAGTAGTTTACCTTTTTACCTGTCCATGCTTCCTCTGGAAGTTCCTTGGATGGCCCTTTGTTTATTAGATAAATAGCAGTACCTACAACATCTGCCCAAAATTGTAAAGGCAATCCTGCATGCAATCTCATGCACCTTGCACACTCCATGATTGTTCTGTTCATCCTTTTTGACACACCATTTTCTTTTGGTGTTCTTGGAACTGTCTCCTCTATATGAATTCCATGCTCTGAACAATACCTATCAAACTCACTGCTACAATACTCACCTCCATTATCTGATCTGGGACACTTCAATTTCTTTCTTGTCTAAATCTCAACCAAAGCTTTCCATTTTTTGAAAGTATCAAATACATCAAATTTATTCTTAATACAATAAATCGAATTTTTTCTAGTTGCATCATCAATAAAAGTAACATAATACGAGATCCACGAAGAGATGATACCTGAGAAGGTCCCCATACATATGTATGCACAAGCTCTAATTTTTTGCTCTTCTTTTCTTTCCCAACTCTGAGAAATTTGACTCTCTTCCGTTTTCCATAAATGCAATTCTCACAGAAGTCCGAATCAACATTCTTCAAACCCGGCAACAAATTCCTTGAGTGAAGGATCTTCATCCCCTTCTCACTCATGTGTCCAAGCCTATGATGCCATAATGTTGCATCTGCTCCTTTTGAAGTTAAAGCATTAACAGAGTTTGAAATACCATTGCATAAATACAATGTACCAACCTTTTCGCCTTTTTCTATTACCAGGGCTCCTTTGGTGACCTTCCAAGCTTTATCTATGAAAGTTGTCACACAAACTTCACCGCCTAACTACCTTGTTGAAATCAGATTTTTCTTCAGATCTGGAACATGCCTTACCTCCTTTAGTAGCCACTGGTTTCCATTCTGCTATTTTACAAGAACCTTACCCATTCCAACAATTTTACAGGGTTTAACATCACCTAAATAGACTTGTCCAAAATCTCCTTGAACATAGTCATGAAAATATTTCTTATCAGGTGTGGCATGGAATGAGGCCCCTGAATCTACCACCCAGGAATCAATAATATTTTGGAAAGAAAGAATCAAAGAATCTTGTAACACCTCACGTGTCACATTTGCTTCATGATTATTTTCTTGTTGTGCATCTCCTTCTTTTCCCTTCCGAGATCTACAGTCTTTCTTTAGGTGTCCTTTCTTTCCACATTTCCAGCACACTATCCGCGATCTGGACTTGGATCTACCTTTCCTTGATTTACTTCGATATCCTGAGCTCTTTCCTCTTTCCATTTTTCTTCCCCTGGACTCTGCACTCAAAGCATTACATGATGTTTCATCGGAGCTTTTCCATCGCATTTCCTCGCTGAGGATAGCACGACAACATCATCAAACTTTAAAGTACTAGATCCCGAAACAGAGTTACTAATGGCCATTACTAAACCATTCCAACTTTCTGGGAATGAGCACAAGAATAACAGAGCTCTAACTTCGTCATCAAAGTTTACTCCTACAGAACATAACTGACTTGTAACAGTATTAAAATCATTTAAATGGTCTGCAACAGATCCACCTTCTGACATCTTCATATTAAATAACCGTTTCATAAGAAATACCTTATTTGTGGCCAAAGGTTTTTCATATAGTTTCGCCAACGCCTTAATCAAACCCTCTATCGTTGTTTCCTTCGAAATGTTGAAGGCGACCGACACTGCGAGGCACATTCGTACTGTTTCGAGTGCCTTTTATCGAGAAGGTTCCATTCTTCATCTGTCATACCCATTGGCATCTTTGTTTTTCCGTCCAATGGTAGGTACAGATCTTTCTGATACAGATAATCTTCCATTTGCATCTTCCACAGCAAGAAGTTTTGGCCATTAAATTTCTCAACCCTAAACTTACCATCTTCCGCCATTGCTCCCACTCGAATGAGGAACCCTTCTTTCCTACGAGTTTATCAACCAAATAGACCTTTAGCTCTAATACCAGTTGTTAGAAAATTATATATTATGAATCAATGGAACACATAAAATCTTGCAGAAATATAAACACAAAAAACGCATAAAACAAGAGAGACACAAATATACATGGTTCACCCAATTTGGGCTACGTCCACGGAGAAACAACCAATCCTTCCTTTTATATTATCCAGCAAATTGAAGAGATACAACCTACAGTAGATCGTTGTAACACCCTCTTCACTCTCAATCTCCTCTCTCTTTCTCACTTAGAATACAAATCTACATAGATGCAATACAGGGTCACCTTCTAGGGCAAAAAACCCTAAATTAAACATAACTTCTACCGTCAAATATCCACCTATGAACGGCCCAAATTGACTAGAAATTACTAATACAAGGCAATTTTACATCTATTCTTAGCTTCGGGGGACCCCCCACCAAGGGGGGGCTCCCTAAACGTCGCAGCCGCCCCCCCTAGACCCCATCTACAGCGAATATTTTTCGAGCGGCGTTGCTGCCCCATTTCGAACTAGGGTCCAATGTAGTGATACCTTTGAATACAGAAGATAATCAGGTTCCACACCCAACAGAAACAAGATTTTATCGAGAAATGTGTGAGAAGGAGAACCCCCCTTAAGGAATAATATCAAGCACAATTCAAAAAGAATATGCAGTTGAAAATAGAAATCGCGAAATTTAGGAAACAGTTGCATCGCTTACGAAGAAAAGTGATAAAGCACAAGAAAAGCATTTCAAAGCCCCAGTCTGAAACTATTTCAATGGCAACATAGACTGAAGACAGACCAATGACTTCAACAACTACACAGATATAGTCATTTCTGCATATGATCGAGGCATGGGAGTTTGTCATGTCTGCAGAAATTCAGAAGTGGCAAGCTACAACAGCTCGCTTTCAACGAGCGACCATTCCTTTAGAGGCACATCAAGCAAGAATAAGGCAAACTTGCGAGCAAGTTGTGAAAATAGTCTCTGGCTACATAGAATAGATAGAAAAGGAAAAGTGGAAGCAGGAGAAATAGCATAAGTGAATTGAGGGATTGGAAGAACAGGTGAAGTTATTAAAGGCCAATAAGGAAGAGATGTTTACCTTGGCTCGGTAGGCATTGGCTTGTCGTCCCCCTAATCATAGCTATGCATTTTTCCTCCATGAACAATATATATTCTTTTGTTTAGAAACTGTCCGCCAAGAGCTCAATCATGATATCGAAGATTCAATGCAATTTCTATGCATCATGAGATGCCACAATATTTTGGATCAGCATTTGATGTGTGATTTGTACATGTGTGACTACTTCCTGGGCAATGATCAATCATTTAACCCAATACCATATGTAGCAGACATTCAACTTAGAGCATGTACCTCCTACATAATCAACCAGGTTAAATGGAAAAAGGATTTTGATATGTTTGAAGAAAATCAGGAAAATAGGCCACTTGTCATCCGGATGGAGAATTGTTAGTCTTTGAATGTTTACAATAGACATGAAACCCTCTCGGGGATCGAGGGACAGAAAGAATAGATGTTGGAAACTCATCAATACTAGGTTGATATAGGGACAAAATAGATCTTCACTTGTCAGGAGGAGGCTTAGGACAACTGCCAGAAACGGTGGATGATCTCATCATCAACTGTCAAGATACGTGAGCCTTTTGGGGCCCCCAATTTTACTCAAGCACTAACGAGGGCATCCTAGTATATTGCATGCATACAGATTCATTGGGTCCGATGGATGGGTTTGAGGTTTTGATTTCCCATCATCTGGCTGCTAGATGATCAGTACACTCCAGCTTATGAGGTAAGCGAGGATTGGTGGAAAGAATTCATCCAAATAGATGGATATAAGCCTCCAGGGATAGAAATGTCTGTAAAATATGATCTTACACAGCTTCACGCTTATTATCGCAGCTCAAATCCATACTTTCACAGGCGACGATATGCAGTAAGGCCAGTTGGAGGGAGATGTTGGTGGCTAGATTTGCTTACTTTTACTCACCCTTTTACCCTATTATTTTTATCCATTTCACACCTATAGTGGTTAATTGATATCTTAAAATGCACAGGTATACCTTTCATCATGTCTTTATGGATTATTGGTCAATGAAGCATAGTCTTAGGGGATTATTACCTATGTGGCTTGCTAATTCAGTTATTTCTGCAGATTTAAAGGGAGAATGACTAGGATTGTGATTCATTGAATGATGTTATCAAGCAGGCAATGTTATTCTTGAATATTGGCTACAACGGTGAATCAACCTTTTGATTGACACATTGCTTTCTTTTAACATTCTATTTCATTTTGAAAACCACCATGTAATTAAGGGTAGACAGTGTCGTAATTCTAGGAGTTGTATTATTGACAAATTATATAAAGTAGAGTTGTGGGCTATGAAAGCCATCACTGTTAAGAGTTGTTAAGGTTGCAGGAGAAATACTCTAACTTTGAGTCTGTAACAACACATATGTAATATTTCTTTTATGAATGACAAGTTGGTCTTCTGAGCATATAGTGATTCGATGATCTCTCCATACCCCTAATCAGGGAGATGGGCCCACTCTCCTGACCAGGTGTTGTTGGATTAGATGTAATTTAGGTTTATTTATGTGATTTTAGTATTGTTGTGAATGTTTATCAGTGCATTGTTGTGAGTACTTATTGTTTTTACTCTTATTTTTGTTATAATTATTACTTGTTGTTACAATATTGCACGTTGTTGAACATTGATGAATTTATAGTTTTTGTTCACTATTGGGTAGGGAAAATATGGCATACACATACAGTGCATGATAGCCTTGAAACAACTGGTAGAACCTCGGGTTGACAAATAAATGTTGATTGGGTGAATTACATGATCCATATTTGGACACCAACAAAAAATACTATGAATTATTAAATAAAAAGGGTCTACTTAATATTTTATTTTTATTTTCTTGTTCATCATTCTAAATTGATTAACTCAAGAAGAATTGTTCAACCACATTTACAAAATAATATACAAAGTAAGTATACAAACAAGTTTTTAAAACATGATGTACTCATCTATTCACCATCTTATACATTTAGATTGTAAGTAAGAGTCCTTTATCTATAGTTACAATACTGCTATCTATCTTTCTAGAGAGGCTGGTAGATTTCTTCCAGTCATTATTTCAGTCATTACCATTTTCTACTTAATCAATTAACAGAGTAATATGCTAAACAAATTAAATTTCATTCAAGAAAAATCATCCATTTTGTTTGTCTACAGAAAAAAAAGGTTAATTTATTCAAGAAATTATCACTTATTTGTTTTATTCTGCTTGTTATGGAATCTGACAAGGAAATTGACTTATTATCCACCCAACCTATGAGTCTGGAAATCACATCCAGGCCTCCCCCCGAACCTCGTAGCTTCCAAAGTAGTTAAGGACGATAGCCATTACGCAAACTAAAGACTCCAATCCAGTCCAAAATGGTTTTAATTTGATGTTTCCACTCGCTACTACCAAATCCAGAAGACCCCCCTCTTAGTAGTGTATTTCTCTTCTGACAGTGTCCTGTCAAAATATTTTATTTTCCTTCTCTCTCCCCCATTCCTGAGAGAAAGGTTTCCTTTTTATCCATCCAAGGGAAGAATAACCGTTTCCTTTAAATACCTGGAAGCCAAGATCTTCTTCTTCAAGTATTTTCCTGTCATTTCCTTAACTAAGTAGAATTTAACAAAATATCAAACCAAAATAACTATAACATTATTTTCTTATATTTTCCAAAGTATCTTTTGGACTTAGATTAATAAATTATTTCATGAAATAAAGTGAGAGAAAATAAAAGTAAATGTCAGTAAAAGTAAATTCTAATTGTTCCATGCTCAAGGGTGTTACATCTTCCCCCCCCCCTTATGATAAACATTGTCCTCGATGTTCATTTATGTCCCCTAGGAAAGATGAGGAGGTGTGGAACACATTATGAATTTGTATGTGTTTGGGCAGCGCTAATTAGTATGCAACAGGTCCAATCCTTCCAATATTTGGAAGGGTCCACAATATCTAGGAGTTAATTTCCCACATCCTCTCCATTGCAGGGCACTCTTCTGAGGTCGTACTCGGACATAGACATGATCTCCCACCTGGAACTCCTTATAAGTTATTTTCTTATCTGCATATTCTTTTGTCTATCCTACACAACTTTCAAATTGTGTCGAATTTTCTTCATAGTGCTTTCCATTTCTACTAATATATCAGGTCCCAACTTTAGCTTTTCCTCCAGATTATTCCAATTAATGGGTGTCTCACATCTTCTTCCATAGAGAACCTCAAAAGGACTTAATTTCAGTGACTCATGATAATTGTTATTATAGGCGAATTCCACCAAATGGAGATATTCCTCCCATTTATTGGGTTGTTATATTACATACATTCGTAGCATATCCTTCAACACTTGGTTTACCCGCTCTATTTTCCCATTTGTTTGTGGGTGATAAGCAGTACTAAACTGGATTTGAGTGCCCAAAACTATAAAGAGAGTTTTCCAAAATGCAGATGTAAATTTTACATTTCAATCAGAAATCATAACCTTAGGAATTCCATGCAACCTAAATATTTCTTGCATGAATATGTCTGCAATTTGTCCAGTTTTATATGTGGCTTAGACAAGAATAAAGTGGGATAGTTTACTTAATTTATCAACCACTAACATAATTGAATCATTTTGTTTCTAGTTTTAGGTAGTCCTGTGATGAAATCCAAAGTAATCACTTCCCACTTCCATTCTCTTATGGGTAATGGGTTAAGTAGCCCAACTAGTTGTTGGTGTTGAGCTTTAATTTGTTGACACTACAAGAATTTGGCCAAATATTATGTGATATCTTGTAAGAGCCATATCCTAGGGTTTTGCTAACGGATCTAATTTCTTCTAAAATTAAATGCAACAAGAGGCTTTAACTTACCTACTTACACTGCTTTCAACAAATAAAATTTTACCAATTACATTCTAATCAACATAAATTAAGGTGAATATTTCATTCTAATTAACTTTACAAGAGTAGTCTATGGAGGAATACCTGTACCAGTGGCTGATGGAGATACCTTTGTCATGTTGCTCCTGCTGAATGCTCCTCTTTACAGACCCAACCGGATTTACCTCCCAGCCAACTAGGAAATAATACCTAGCCCAGGAAACCTCCACAGGTTCCCTAGCCCTCCGAGCCCAAGTCCAACCAGATGTAGTGTGTGTGTCCAAATGAAAGATTCAGACCAAGATAACAATACTTCCCTCCTCTCAACAACCCAAGAAACCTCCACAGGTTCCTAAGGTCTCCAAAAACACAACAAGTCCAAACAATCACAACCAACCCCACAATCCTAAGCAAGACCCAACTTCCCCTTTTCTCCCTTCCCCCTTCCCTTTTATACCCTCCTTCCCTTCTCCATCTCAACCACCTCTCATTAATGTCATTAACTTCTCATCCATCCTTACAATTGACTTCTTTTCTCCCAAGTAAGCTGGGAGTACATTTGGAAATGTGACATGAATATAAAATTGAGAATTTAATGGGAAAGGACTATGTCTTCTCCCAAGTAAATCTGAAAAGTACATTTGGGAATGTGAGGTGAATATATATATATTGATAATTAAATGGAGAGGACTATGTCTTCTCCCAAGTAAATGTGAGGGTACATTGGGGAATGTGAAATGAATATATATATTGATAATGAGATGGAGAGGACTATGTCTTCTCCCAAGTAAATGTGAGGATACATTGGGGAATGTGAGATGTAATTACATCTATTTTTGAAATAATGGAAGGAGACCATATCCTACCTAATATTCAATTTGAGGAGGTAAGTGGGGATTTTGAATAATGGAAATCATGAATTTTATATTAAACTAATATTTCTCAATATTTTCAAATAATGTAAACATTAACAAAATTTGTAGGATAATATTTAAGTGGGGCATTACATACACCCCTCCTTCAGAAAACTTTGTCCCGAAGTTAGAAGGAAAAGATACAAGGAGTTCGAAAGCATAGCAAATCATAGAGTGTTATAGCAATAAAATTTGATAAGTCAGACAATGACATTACTTCCCATCAAGAGTCTCCAACTGATCTATATCCTCCTATCCATCCTGACCTACTTTCGTCCCCACCCTATCCGTCCTCTGCTGCTTTATCAGTGGCAACGACCATACTAACCACTGATAAAACCGACATGGTGGAAGCGTCAAATACATCGACCTGACTTCCCCAGCAGGCAACTGGAAATCGTCATCACACATCTAGGGGAGCGTGTCCACCACTGCCCTCCCACGATTCCAGGTTTCGGAGGATACATTATGGGAAATGCCTCCACCCCTCCTTCAGAAGTAGGGTCAACGCCCTAACACAGACCACACTATAGCATTGGTTGGACTTGTCATCGAATAATCCACTCAATTCATCTAGCCACCTGTCATTTGCATTTTACTTATGTCATAAGAGTGCATATCAAGTAGATACCAAATGTAATAGAACAATGTACATCGTACCTTTCCTCATTGGTCATCTCGACCTTCCCCAATGGAATAGTAGATCTTGGTTATCATACAATTCTTTCCAGTCTGTAGTTTAGTTCTCATCCATGCATATATATAACAACAAAATAGATATAGATAAATGGTCTTAAACATCATGTTTATTAGGCCCACTGTCCACGTGTCAATTTTTGTTGTTCATACTGGAAATAAATCTTACATTAGATAAATCATAATTTCACTAAATCATTGATTAGATAAATCATATCTATATAAGCCTATATGATGCAACAATAACTTTGACAAGTCATGCACTAGATAAATTGTAACCAAGTCATACATTTGGTCATACATCCAACATTTCCATCATCAATACCAAATCCATCAATTGATTTTCACGTGTCCAACCAAATGTATATAATGTTCATAAATAACATGGAACTGCAAAATAGAACCTTAACATAGGTGGCTATCTATGTTAAAATGGGCATCATAAACGCTCATGTGACATCCTTGTGGAACCCCTTAATAACAATTAGAGTTGAAACAGATTTAACTGTCCGTCATGGAAAATAGCATTTGAACCCAGATATGCTATAAGGTGGTACCAAAACCAAAATAATGGCAAGCAACGGATTCGTGCACTATCAATTCCACTAGAAGGTGCTAGCATAAGTTTCATGCATATAATTTCTTTAATACCTTAGTGAATATAAAAGTCCCACTCTTCCAATTTGTTGGTTTTTCACCTTCCAAACCAATTATTTAATCTTGAAAATAACAGACTCAAAACTTCAGAAATTGTTTCCAGCATGATTTTCATACTTTTTTTTTTGGTAATTTGAGAGAAATGTCCTTTACATATCAAAGGTTCAATTTTTATTTTTATTTTTTTTATTTTTTATTTTTAAATCATTGTTTACTAGTACTAAAACAATTTCATGATATATAATGCAGTTCACAATATGAGCTGTCAAATGAGAAATAATTAAACAAATGTAATAATTGCCTATATTAAAGATGTTTTTAAAGTAGAGTTGATTTTGAAATTTTTGTGTTTATATTTATATAATAATAAGCCATGTTTCCAAACAACTAAGAGGTTACATGGTTATTTTAATGCAAGAACCAAGAAGACATTAGCATAAACTGAACATAAATGGATTTTTGGAAAAAGATCAATACAATTCCACAATATTCACCATCCAACAAATCTATGCATTTTATGCATATTAATGTTTGTGGAGAAGAGAAGATGAATTTATAAAATCTTCACCATAATATGATGCATGGCCACAACACATAACTTATACAATATCACTAAGATACCGCAGTACATAAATGCCACTGACAAGAGATGACACTTAATTTCATAAGGCTAAAATCTGATTTGATCAAACTAAGGTCCAAGAATCAATGTTGTTTTGTTCAAACTATAAATGACACCCTTGTAACACATACCACATGAAAAATAAATGAAGATTGCATATTTATTAAAAAAACAGACTAGTCAATTGGTTAGGCATTTTGATTAGGAGAACCAGCATTGGCATTCAAATCCCACAAATAAAAAAATAAAAAATAAAAAATAAAAACCGTCAATTTTCATTATATTTTCGACACTGCCCTCTTTCAATCCTCTCTTTATTTATGTTCATGTGACTAAGGCCTAAAAAAAAAGGAGCTAAGAATTGTACATCAAGCAACAATTTGTGTCCAAATACAAATAAAAACTGCATCATCTTGATGCCCTCAGATACTCTTTCTTGTGTGAGCCTCCTATTCAGGGGCTTTTCTTAAAAGCTTTCCCAAAGCATCATATTTTTGTCATATCTTCTACGGTCAACTTTGTCTCTCTGCATAATTCTAAAAAATGTTGTACAAGGGAAAACGACTATAGGCTCCCATGTGACAAGAACACCCCTCTCCAGTGTGGTAGGTGCCTTTATAATATTGTATAAGGGCATGGGTTGTTTGGAATTATTCTCATCATTCCGTTCATACTTCCTATGTTGCATAACAATGTTTTGCTTCCATTAGTACTTAGCTGAACAGCCAGTGAGTGGGATGATTTTCATTTCGTTCTTGAAAATAAGCCAATAAATTTGAACTCAACCAGGGTAAACTAGTCGTTGGAAGTGAAACTCACCCAAAACAATGAGATCTCTTAGAAAGGAAAAACATTTAATTTTATCTTTTCACATTACATCAAGGAATTATTCCAATTCAAACAACCAGGTTTGGAGATTAGTATTCCATTATAAATACAAACACTATAATATTGTTGGATATAATTTCCTAATCATAACCCAGATCTCTCCTGGTTAATGAAAGTCAAGGTTTTCCTGGTATTTAGATGTTCAAGGATACCTAGGTGAATATCTAATGTACACGATTGCAAATGGACAACAGCATGATTGGAGATTTCCTACTGATGAAGTAGGGATTTAAAATGCATTTGAGTATCGTTGAACAAGCAGTCACACCTTGCTTACAAAAGTGAAAGAATAGGTAATTAAAATCTTACGACCTTAAAAAACTGCTTTTACAGTTCCAATAATGATATATTTGAAGAAAATTGTAAAATGTTCCAAGTTACAAAAAAATGAGACACCAAAGCCCATGTTGATCATCTTCCACCAGAGAGTTCGATTGTATCCTGGTTATATACAGAATCCTTAGCCCACTCAAACCTTTGAGGCATTAGTTCATATTCTTATCGACGAATGACTTCAACCTGCTGCCACTCTTCCCAACGTTCATCCAAACCCTCTCCTTCCAACATGTGCACAACTTCTGTCATTTTGGGTCGATCTTCCGGTGAGGTCTATGTGCACAACAATGCTACCTAAATCATTGCCTCAACTTCAACATCATTGTTTTGCTTTAGGTTTGCATCTACAATAGCATCTAATCTTTTCTCTCTTTGTAACTTCTTAACATGATCCAATAATAGAACATAATCCTCTTCCTCCAGACGTGAAAAATCTATAGCACGTTGTCCAGTGACAAGCTCCAAAAGAGTAATACCATAACCAAACACATTTGTCCTCTCTGAGGATCTTCCAGTTGATAAGTATTCAAGAGCAATGTGACCCACGGTTCCACGAACTTGAGTTGTAACATGAGTTTTCCTAGCATAAACCAATTTCGCTAGCCCAAAATCACCAACAACAGCTTCGAAGTCTTCATCTACCAAGACATTAGCAGCTTTCACATCCCGATGAATGATTTTAGGATTGCAGTGCTCACGAAGGTACTTCAAACCACGGGTTGCACCTAAGGCTACATTTTTCTGAGCAGGCCAGTCTAATGGCTTTTCTGTAGGTTTGAGCTCCCTTAGCCTGCGTGCAACACTAAGGTTTTGCATATATGGATAGACTAGAAGCAGGTCTGATGGTGCAACAATAAATCCTATCAAGCGCAGAAGGTTGCGGTGGATTGCCACACTGATCATCTCAACCTCCCATAGAAATCCTTGCTCCCCACTAGGGCTATGATAGTCAGTTAATCGTTTTACTACAACCTTTGTATTGTCTTCCAGCACTCCTTTATATACTTTGCCCGTTGTTTTAAAATATTTAGTTTTTATTTATCATTTTTCTTGTACGCACGTCACCTCTGAAAGCCTCTATTGCTTTCACATTCTGTTGTTACATGCCTACACTTGGGTAACCCCAGTAATTTGTCCACATGGTCTAAAATAAACTAGGTGTGGAATTCAATTATTTAGTTTGATCAACGATTACAACGTAATAATTGCCATTGAATATTTCTACCGGATAAGAAAGAAAGAAAGAAAAAAAAAAACAGAGGCTCAGAGGCAAAGGGTAGATGTAATTCTCATAGGCATCCCCGAGGAATGCTGGATTTGGAGCAGGGCAATTTGGGTTTAGTCCAGTAATTAATGACTGGTAAAGGATAAACCAGTGACCAAAATAGGAAATCATATGGAGGTATTTCATGCATTCATACAACACAGGGCTACAGTTCAAAGACAATTGAATTATAGTACAAATGAGCTTCCTTAACAGGTGTAAAACTAGAGAAAGGGGATTCGGTTGAATGATATATGTAGGAAACATGAAGCAGTAATCCTGATTTTAAGTAATCGCCTCTAAAGGAAAAAGAAGTTGTACGGCAACCCAACCAAGATGAACACAAGCTCTGGCTGCAAAACTTAATGAATTGGGATTGACCTAATTGTCGGTTAAAGCAATTACAGCAGTGGCAACCACGCCCCATCTCATGAGTCATTTTACTTGCACACAACACAGGCCTCAACGCCAAAATGATTGCTATATAGTGATGGAGAGGATGAATCCCTGGAATGGAGCTGGATGTAAAACTCTATCCAGTCATTACCCACTTGCACACAAGGCATGCTAAATGCCAAATTTGGATGTACAATGTTGCACCTGAGCTTCCTTCAAACACAGCAGAAAATAAAACCATCCAGGGAAATCACAAACACACTATGCATAATGGACATAATGGACATAAGGACAATTGCGGATGTGCTTCAACTATATTATATTATATATATTTAATATATATATATTATATACTTATTATTATATATCTTATATATTAGGTACGACAAGTTCTCTAGGTTAGGGTAGAGGGAGGTTTCGAAAAGTTCAGGATTTAAAAAAAAATAGATCTAAAGAATTGAATGTATGGAAACATTAAAAAATTTCACTTGAAAGTATACACATTACTCAGAATTTTATTTGACGTAAAATGCAGGCCTAGGAACCAACAACAAAGTAAAATGTTATGCAATATGGATCTTAATGAAAACCCACTGAAGACAAAGAATTCAAAAGACTACAAGTTCTGGGAGATTCAAAATGAGTGATGTCCTCGGCTAAGCCAATTTCCAAAGCACAAATTTGACTCTTGGGCCCATCATGAACAGAGTACTGGAAATAAAAGATTTCTTTGTTGTTATCTCTTTCACTCACATCAACAGAGAGTTCAATTGAAAAATAAATTAAAAATATTCAGAGAGTTCAACTCAAAAGTAGATTATCTCTGTGAATCACCACTTACACTGCAGGAATAAACCTTAATCATTCAAGAATACAAGGAGGACCCTTTGTCCACTGAATCTTCTCTCCTTTTTTTTATCCAAGCTAGAATCAAGGTTTTGTCAGAAACAAGAGAATTGTTTACTGTGGGACCTGCTTAAGGGCTTGCTCTGTTTTTGTCGCTGATTAACTGAAGACATGAATGAAGGGCACTTGAACCCAATCTACTGGGATGGATGACTGTAATACGTAGACTAAAATAGAACACAGAGTGGTTATGAAATTTGATTGTGAGTTGTAAGGTTAAGCTGATCTATATTTTGATTTCAAGCACTGGGGCCAAGATATTTAGAGTTATATTGTTGTCTTCCTATCTGTCATGCATTTCTACAAACAGATAATCAGTGACTATAAAAGATAACTATTTCCTTCTATTCATGTATCAAGCATCACATTCTAAGAAATTAATGAGAGTAGTTGTTGGTTTATAAAGATTCTCACAAAGCCAACTTTTGCTAGAAGTATCTATCATGCTACCTTTCCACACAACATCTTGGGTTGTAAAAAGACAATAAGCGTCCTAAGAAAACAGATGGCAGTTATTTTGAAGCAGCTTAACATGAATGCATTTGTACAGGGCTAAAACATTGCAACTACAATGTTGAACATAATCAATTATACTGGTTAGATGCTTTACCAGAAAAAGGTAACCCAAAAAAAAGGACGCAAATACAGTATGAATGCACTTCACTTTAATGGCATGAAAATCAACAGGAACAAGTTTTGCATTTCTCGCTAGACAACTCATTGATAATCTCTAAAATTTGGTTTCTCATCTCTCCAACTGTAGATGTTGTCACTCGGTTCTTCAAGATAGCTTCCCAATCATCACTAGAAATGTTTCCTTCATATGCACACAACTCTTTCACTATGGCTAAGACAAATAAACCACAGTCATGGATTGACCAGCTCTTGTAAGATATTTAGGTCGAAATAGCCAAAAAAACGTAATGGCATCGCAGACTTCTTGCCATCATACCTATAAATGAGCCTAAATACAAAATTGGACAGGTATTGGCAAGGAACTTCCAGACTTTAATTATCAACCACTTACCCACTTGTAGTTGACCAAGTTGGCCACTCTGTGTTTAAAAAATGCCATCCCAACATTCACTGCTGCTTCATCATACAAGGCATCGTTATAATATTGATTACAGTCTTGCATTTGTAGCTATTATCCAGTGTTCATATGGTCAATTCCCATAGAATTGTAACATTCATTATGAATATACGGGCTACATAGAATCAATATTGATCCCTCCAAACATTATATGCAGGTGAGATATATTAACTTTTGGTTGTAGTTCTTCATGTTATACTTTAAGGGCATGATTATTGTTCGATCACTCACAATCTCAACTACATGCGTACCTAAGGAACTATTATGGATGAAATTAAGTTGATACCAATACAACTAGAAATTGGTACAGAAAAGCAAACCATGAAATATTAATTGAACCAACAAGGTCAAGGATGGCTTACACAAAAGAAAAGGTTCACTCTTGGAATTCTTCATTTGTAAACACTGTTAGTTGTTCACTTACCAAGCTTGTAAAAATGTAAAGTAAATGTGAGTACAAAGGTCTTATGTTCAAATCCCCTATTATTTACCTGTGAACACCTGATGGGGGTGGCCCTGTTCACCCAGCAGTTATAATGGTAGTTGTTATAGTGGTAGTAGTAGGGTAGGAATCGACCCCATATCACACAAGTATGAGACCGGCCCAGTTTTTGATTCATCTAATATTGCTGGCCAAGAATGGAAGCCAAATTGGAATTTCCATCTTTTCATTTGACAATGTTATGGTCGTCACTACCCACAAAAGAAATATAGCAAGACACAGGTAAAGATATTAGCGTGTTCCTGGTGATATGATAACCATAGCAAGATAGGAAACAGTTTGAAACAACTTATATTTCTTGCCAAATGTAAATGTTGGATATACAACTATACTATATAGACATACCGACAATTAAGCTAGTGTTATGGTTTTTTGAAAAGTCAATTTATTCATAGTGGCATGTTTCAAAATGCTGCAATGACTGGAGTCAACCAGGATGCTAAGAAGAACTGTGGTTTATATTCATATATGCTTAGAAAATACTCCATCAAAGCTTGCAACATACATGGTAGCCACGCCCACACACAATACTTTCTCACAGTTTAGTTACATGTTCACTGTAAATTTTGGAAGAAAATCAGTTACCAGTATCTTTAGTTAACACTCTAATATGACAAAACAGTAGAACATGGGTCAAAGCAAAACAGGACTGACATAAGTACAAAATTGGGATCGATCTCTTTCAAAAGTTACTTTTCCAACATATATGCATTTCACGAATCTGCCCTCTCTTCAGGCTATGCAAAGATATAATAATGGGCTCTTACCATTCACACTTTCTTTCAGGAAGCTTTGTTGGATCCTTTTAGGAGTGATTTGGAGAGACCCCGGATCACAGAGACAGTTATGAGCAAAATATAAATGGATAGACTATGATAACTGATTCTTTGTAAGCAGCAAATGCACACCTTCAACAAAATGATAATTTAGATGCCTAATAAGCATGCAGTTGCAATCAAGGCATGAGCTGAAAGCTCCGGCACAGTTGCATGGGCGTACCCAGTTCTTAGTATTTTTGGCTTAAAAATGGCCACAAATCATATGAATTTGCATCGGCTTTTCTTATGCATTTTAACTACAATGTACATTTATATCGTAGCTCCTAGACAAAAACAGAAACCCAAAACACTGGATTCAAGATAGCCTGGTTTCAGCTCTCCTGGGCCATCATATTCAAGAGCTCTCGAGTTCGAATCCAAGGAAACAAAGAATGAAAAGGCAAAAGCCAAGAAAACCCCGAACCATAACAGGTTTTGCTGAAACAAGGCTGGATCTACTCACTCACTCTGTGAGAAATTCAGAAACGCACCCAGGCAGATCAAAGTTTCCCTGCCTTCTGGGCAATGTGGCCTATATAGTGCATACCCCGATTTATAGTGCGTATGTGACTACAATCCTGCAGGCTGATGGCACCCTTGAAGCAAAAGAAGTTTTCCCTGAAGGATTACAGCAAGGTGAAAACCGACTCCAGCTACTAACTTAACTGCTATAAGTGAATGAATATGTAACGTTGTTTTTGCCAACATGCTCTATTTAGATATTTTGTCAAAAAGAAACCCTTTTGGGAGATTTCAAGAACCACCAGTGAGTTTGATGTATTTCAATACATAGATTTTAAGAGGAAATCCAAGAGTTCCTATTTTCTTATGCCTATGCACCTGTGGCTGTGCAATTTCTTTAGATAATGTATTTATGTAACGAGTTAACAGAATCTCAATGGCATCAATCAGTTTTGCTTGTCAAGTGAACAAAGAGGAAAATTATAGGTAAGTTCGTAGAATCCATGCAGATACATGGATATTATGATTTCACAAGTTCAAAAGTGGAGACTTGGACACAATATACAGAACAGAGGGGTATCATAGACCCATGTGCATGTATTCCGATTTCACTATTCTAAAAGAGGAGACGACAAAGATATACGTAAGAGGAATGCTATGATATTCTCCCCCATTGACACAAGGAGATATGTGTAGTAGTGAAATAGGGACCTGAAAAATCAATTTAAAATTGAACCACAAATCAGATTGTCTCTCTACGGGGAAAATCAATCCAGCCAGCCCAGAAAAATGAGTAGCAAATGCAGCCACAGCCAAAGGGGAGGTTGGACTTAAATTGAGGAATAAGCAGGAGTAAAGGGATTTGAATCAACATTATCATAGTAGTAGTTTGAATAGGATCCTGTGATTTCTCACCACATATTAATATTTATCTAATAACAATTCGAGATCGAAGTCGAAAATTCTAATGCTTTCAGTTTTACACTTAAACACGTACGATCTCTATTTCTTTGATCAAACTTGCAGGTATATATATGTATATATATAGCCTCAGAACTGTGATACTTTGCCACAAGTTCTCGTCTTTTATGGCATTATACAAGACTGCAAAACATACCTTAAATAAGGTGATTGTAATTTGATGACCGCTCTTGAGTGACTGTAATTTGATTTTAATAGAAGAGCTACTCTATATTTGCTATGTGAAATCATAAAATCGATCATCCACTGATGTATATGATGCTTCAGATCTCATAGGTGGTTCAGAATTCAGATCTCTTAAATGCTTGAAAATTTTCTTAAATCATGAGACTCTTCGTTAACTTTGTCAATGCCCTGGGGTTTGGTCACACATAAATGTGCACAAAATTCTGAGCTTCAGATTGAGGTAGCTCAGAGGATTTGTTTCTCTTCAAGGGTAAACACAGACCTCATCTATTGTGTCTAGAACTGCGCTCTTCTTACCAGGATATTCGGTCATCTTTGGGCTCTAGAATTGGCCCCTCGGTTTTCTAAAACGAGGTTTTATATGATCTTTATCTTGATCCACAAAACTGTAGCCTAATCACTGTTTGCAAAAGTCGGTCCAGATTTTTTTTTATTTCTATAATATTGTTTATTCTGTCAGGAATTTTACAGGCGCATTTAAGTTGAAGCAAAACACTAGCTCTGTCATATCCCTAGGCACTAAGCCATTGGAATGTTGTTGAAACATTTTGACATTCTAATTTTCTGGATTTTCAACTATTTAGTAAGAAATTTGATTATGGAATAGCTATTTAGTGGGCTTTGGGTCCAGATTTTGAACCAAAGCTCTGATACCATGTGTAAGAGCCCTATCCTAGGGTCTGCTAACGGATCTAATTTCTTCTAAAATTAAATGCGATAAGAGGCTTTAACTTACCTACTTACACTGCTTTCAACAAATAAAATTTTACCAATTACATTCTAATCAACATAAATTAAGGTGAATATTTCATTCTAATTAACTTTACAAGAGTAGTCTATGGAGGAATACCTGTACCAGTGGCTGATGGAGATATCGTTGTCCTGCTGCTCTTGCGGAATGCTCCTCTTTACAGACCCAACTGGATTTACCTCCCAGCCAACTAGGCAATAATCCCTAGCCCAGAAAACCTCCACAGGTTCCCTAGCCCTCCGAGCCCAAGTCCAACCAGATGTAGTGTGTGTGTCCAAATGAAAGATTCAGACCAAGATAACAATACTTCCCTCCTCTCAACAACGCAAGAAATCTCCACAGGTTCCTAAGGTCTCCAAAAACACGACAAGTCCAAACAATCACAACCAACCCCACAATCCTAAGCAAGACCCAACCTCCCCTTTTCTCCCTTCCCCCTTCCCTTTTATACCCTCCTTCCCTTCTCCATCTCAACCACCTCTCATTAATGTCATTAACTTCTCATCCATCCTTACAATTGACTTCTCTTCTCCCAAGTAAGGCTGGGAGTACATTTGGAAATGTGACATTGAATATAAAATGAGAATTTAATGGGAAAGGACCATGTCTTTTCCTAAGTAAATCTAAAAAGTACATTTGGGAATGTAAGGTGAATATATATATATTGATAATTAAATGGAGAGGACTATGTCTTTCTCCCAAGTAAATGTGAGGGTACATTGGGGAATGTGAAATGAATATATATATATATTGATAATGAGATGGAGAGGACTAATGTCTTCTCCCAAGTAAATGTGAGGGTACATTGGGGAATGTGAGATGTAATTACATATATTTTTGAAATAATGGAAGGAGACCATATCCTACCTAATATTCAATTTGAGGAGGTAAGTGGTGAATTTGAATAATGGAAATCATGAATTTTATATTAAACTAATATTTCTCAATATTTTCAGATAATGTAAACATTAACAAAATTTGTAAGATAATATTGAAGTGGGGCATTACATATCTCTTATCATTTAGGGACAAAAATAATAGCAAAAAAACGTTTTTGATATCCAAGGTGGGCAGCATAAGGTCTCTTATGGAATTATTCCATAATAAATAATCTAACAGCTTGTTGATTAGGAACATATATTCTGCCTCTAAATGTCAACAAATTATCTTCATTTATATTATAATTAGCTTGTTGTTCTTAATTGTTTGCTTGATTGGTTTTCTGCCATTAAAACGTATATTAGGGTCTTCGTTACCAACTTCCTTAATCAGATCTGAGAAATTAAATTCTACTTGAATGAATGAAATTTCATATAAGTGATATGATTTCTTACTTAGAGCATCCACTATCGAGTTTTCTTTCCCTTTAAGATGTTTAATGTCGAAATCAAATTCACCTAAAAAGGTTGTCCACCTTGTTTGTCTTACGTTCAAACTAAGTTGTTTAAAGAAATTGTTTAAGCTATTGTGATCCATCATCAATATAAATTTCTTTCCTAATAGGTAATGTCTTCATACTTTGAAAGTATGCACCACTACAGTTTACTCTAATTCATAAGCAGAATATCTATGTTCATGTTCTTTCAGTTTCCTAGATTCTTAGGCAATTACTTGGCCCTCTTGCATCAGCACTCCTCCTACACCTTCCTGACAAGCATCAATGAAAACCACAAACTCCTTTTCTAGATCCACAATCTTTAATACTAGAGAAGTGGTTAGTAAATTCTTTAGTAACTCAAAACTATGTTGACATTCAGTAGTCCACCTGAAGACTTTTCCCTTCTTCTTTTTTGTAAAGTCATTATAGGATAAACTATTTTGGAAATTCCTACAATAAAATGACGATAATACCCTACTAAGCCCATAAAGGATCAGATGTCGGCAATGTTAACATGAATAGGCCACTCCATGATGGTTTTTTTTTCTCAGGATCTACAAATATCCCTTCTGCAGAAATCATGTGTCCTAAGTATTGTATCTGATCTTTGTAAAACCACATTTGTTGAATTTGACATATAACTCACGATCTCTTAATGTTTGTAATATAATTTGTACATGTTTCATATGTTCCTCTATACTTCTAGAATATATAAGGATATCATTAAGGAAAATTATGAAAAATTTACCAAGATATGGGTGCAATACACCATTCATAAGGCTCATGGAAGTGGTTGGAGTATTGGTAATCCCAAAGGGAAAACAACAAACTCATAATGACCATAACGTGTTCTAAAGACCGTTTTGGAAATATCTTCTTCCTTCACTCTTATTTGATGATACCCAAACCTCAAATCTATCTTAGAGAATACTATAGTTCCTTTGACTTGATCGAGAAAGTCATCAATCCTTAGCAAAGGGTACTTGTTTTTAACAGTTACCTCATTAAGTTTTCTATAGTCAATACATAACCTTAAAGTACCGTCCTTTTTCTTGACAAACAAAACAGGGGCTCCTCAAGGAGACATGCTTGGGTGAATATATCCTTTGTTGAGCAATTCTTGTAATTTCATTTTAAGTTCAGTTAACTCTGGTATATTCATTCGGTAGGGAGTCTGAGACACCGGTGCAGACCCCAGAATTAATTCTATCCTGAAATCAATATCCCTCTTGGGAGGTAACCCCAACATCACTTCTAGAAACACATCTGTGAACTCTTAGATTAATGGTAGGTTTCTTAAGAAGACCGACTTGTCTTTGGAGTTAGTAAATCCCACCTGGACATGATATATCAAACATACTTTACGAATACACTTTCCTAACTAAGAGGCAGTGATTGGTCGTAGTACCATGGGCCTCTTAACTCTGTGCATCTCATGTATAATGCCCTCCTTATTAATGTAGCTAATGGTTTTATATTTGCAGTTTACTAAGGACCAATGGTCCTCCAACCATCCCATCTTGATTAGAATGTCATCAAACCCAAAAGGTAATACATTCAACCTTACATCAATTGGCTAGCATACTTTCCCCCCTGGTAGTTATCTACTTTAGTAGTCACTCTTATTTTTTCCCTAGTAGCCAGTTTCACTAACTAGGAATTTTCAAATTTACTAGTTTTCAAATGACATTTTCAACAATTTTCGGACTAACATGACTTAAACTAGCTCCTGTGTCTATTATAATTGACACAACATGATAAAACATTCAGCTTGATGATCATCCAAGGCAGCATTAACCCTCGGTATGCTTCGCGCCACTTAACTGATTGTTGAAGCCTCATGAATATTAGTAGCTCATTCTACTCTTATATGATGAGGGAAATTTTTGTAATAATGTGGTTCCCCATAGCCCCAAAATTGGAATGGAGGTTTTTGTAATTGACAACTAGAGAGTTGCATCTGCTTTGACTCACTTTATGATTTAGATTTTTGTTGTCCTCTCCTAAAGGCCTTGTTTGGTTGATCCTTGTGTATGTTTATAGAAACTTCTCCTTTCATGTTTTTCATTCTTTGAAAGTTCTTTGATGTCTTTTTATTCGGCCAAGTCTTCCCACTTTCCCCTTTCTGCTTCATCTGTTGATAAAAGATTCGTGCTTTTCTAATGGCCTCATCCATAGTTTTGGTATTATCAAATTTCAAACTCTCTTTCACAAAATTGGGTAGGGTGCTCATGAACCGATGTACTTTGGCCTTTTCCTCCCAAATGCAGGGTACATACCTCAACAGGGATGTAAATTTGGCCACAAACTCATCCATAGAAAATTTTCCCAATCATAAATCATGAAATTCCTTTGCCTTATCGTCATAAAATCGTTCAGTCAAATATTTTGCTTTAAAATATTTCTGAAAGTCTCCCCAATTCACCTTTTTGTCATCTATTACATGTATAGCCTTAATCTCCTCCTACCACGGCGTGGCCTTACCATGAAGCTAGTAGATTTCCAATCTTGCTTTGAGGCTATCATTGTATTCATAAATATGAAAATATTTATTAATGTTAATCAACCAGGCTTCAGCAGCTTCCTCCATTTCTCCATAAAAAATTGGAGGTTTTATCTTCCAAAATTCCCCTTTTAACTAAGTTTTCTATTTCTTGCTCTTTTGATGGTCTGACACATTGTCAGATCCTTCTTCATTTCCACCCTTATCATGTTCTAACTGTTGAGTATGACTTCCTTCAAGCATATTTTCACCTCCCTGCCTTTGTTCTTCATTTTGCTCCTCATTACTAGAGTTCAGTATTGCAGTTCTATGATTCTGGCGATCTGATAAGATCTTCTATATTCGCTCCTGATCCTGCATTAGCCTCTCATTGTCTTCCCTTAGACTGGCCATCTCAGTTCATAACTAACGAACTGTTTCCATAAACATGGTAGTGGGGTTTTGATGATTTCTTTCTAACTGCACCGACGCTTCCAAGTTAACAACTGGACTAGGTGTATGGTTGGGTTTTACTGACAATCTTGTGGGCTGTGTACTTCCTGCTCCCCTGTGCATCATGTTTCTCTTTATTAATTTGCTTATTATTTGCTCTTATCCGCTCTGTTATGATCATAACACAAGAACTTGTCAATCAGTTTCCCAAACCCAACCACATTGTTGTAATTCGGCTCTAATACCACTGGTAACAACCCTTGTCCATACATGGTCAAATTCAAAAAAATGACATAATATTTTTATTTTTTTATTATAAAATTAACTATATATAATTTTTGGATTTAAACAGAAAAGTATTAACTATAAGTCTCGGGATTATCATTACCCATACTTTTTAGCAAATGGATGAAAACCAATGCGTATACCATATGTGATTTACATAGTCATTGATTATGTATTGTATCGTACCTATAACCTTTATGCTTTAATCATACCATGGTTGATTTTATTGGTTGGGAAATGGTATAGTTTATGCAATTATATAAGTTGGAACCCTCGCCTGGTATTGAAGTTATGAAATCTACTTAAATATTTATTCATGACCTATTCATGCTTTGTACTAATACAATTCTGAGATAATTATGGCTTCATTAAAGTTTCCCTTAGCTCAATGGGAATTCTCCAGATTTTGGTGATATGAGTTGTCTCACTCTAATCCCACCTCCACAGTGTGTGTAATTTGGGCGCATTTCCATCGTACACCTACCCTACTTCTCATCGGACGGAGGAGATGGAAAAGGGTGGTTTGAGGTAACTGTCATCGTCCCGGTCCGTCGTCGATGCTTCCATTTTGACTATGGATTTGCCACTCTACTGCAGGTTTCAGCCCCCAAATCCTAATTTGAGTTTCTTCCATTATTGCTTTTCCCTTATGGTTTATGGTGACGACATTCATAACTTCCTCTTCAGGGTTCTAGCAGGTTTACTAAACCAGCTACCCGTCCCGAGCATAATTTCTCCAATGTTTCCAGGCATGAATTTATACATGAATGTATTTTAACTTTTAGATTCTATGATGCCAGTTTAATTTGTCCTTTGTTTCGACTAGGGTTTGCCTCGCAAGTTCTTCTACATTTCAGAATTATTTCGGAAGGTAAGTAAATTATTTTATTTTTTTCCTTAAGTTTCTTACTGCTTAGCCATATTTACCTCTCTTATCATTTAAACGGCGGCTCATTTGATCCCTTTTCAACAGGTAAATTTTACACCTGCACCCTTGTGGTTTCCACCGACATGTCAGTCATGATGATTGAACGACCACTAACATTTTCCTCGCATGTACCAATTTCTAATCGATTACCTCCTCCTGCGACATCATAATAATGAGTCTCAACTGGGGTTATTATGGCTCAATCTAGACATGTTCTGCCATTTTATTTTTCTTGTTTTTTCTTATAGAGGGTTTCATTCCTCTAAGGTCTAGACAGTGGAATATGTATCTTGTTTAAATAGTTCTTGGTACAGTAGTGTGAGATGGTTTCCTCTCTGTTCTAGATTTATATAGTTTTTGGTGA
>APFE030762081.1:32989-108552 GCA_000404065.3 Pinus taeda | reverse complement strand
AAATGTCTAGAAACCTACCTTAGGTGTTTTACTTCAGAAAAACAACACCTTTGGGTACAGTGGCTACCTCTGGCAGAATGGTGGTATAACACCAACTATCATGCCACCACCAAAATGATGCCCTATGAAGCAGTATATGGTCAACTCCCACCTTCACCTACTTCGTATCTCAAGGGATGCTCAAAAGTCCAAGCGGTGGATCAACTCCTACAACACTGCGCAACTATGCTCGCCCATCTTCGAGAGAATCTTCATCAAGCTCAGAACCGCATGAAGCAACAGGTAGACCAGCATCGCTCAGAGCTCCACTTTCAAGAAGGGGATCAGGTCTTTTTACGGCTCCAACCATATAAGAAAACATCACTCAAAGACAAGGGATGTTAGAAACTCTCTCCCAAATTCTACGAACCATATCAAGTACTTCAACGCATTGGAGAAGTGGCCTACAAGTTGGCTTTGCCACCTACTGCAAAAATCCATCCAGTTTTCATGTCTCATGCCTCAAGAAAGTGATTGGGAATAATTGCAGAATTCAGACTAGTCTACCGGAATTGGATGAAGAAGGATCCATCTGGCTTCAACCGGAACAGGTCCTCGACACACGAGTCAAGCAACTACGCGGCCGCATGATTAAGGAAGTCCTAGTCAAATGGAAAGACACCTCTCCAGAAGATGCAACTTGGGAGCCAGCCACTATTCTGCAGCAGTTTCCGCAGCTTCAGCCTTGAGGACAAGGCTAGTCTTAAGGGGGTGGGCATGTTAGGGTCCCACCTAACCCCCTTATCTATGTAATGGGACCACGTCATAGTCAAGAGTCAATAAAGCCCATATTAATAATTGTAAGTGGTTAATCCGCAATTAATAACGGAACCACAGTTAGCTGCAAATGGGTCGTAGTATTAGATAGATGGTATTAGTAATATGCGGTATTGGCCCGTGGTATTGCACGTATGAGTCATATATAAAGGATAGAAACTCCCTGCGAGGGTATCGTGTCTTATTTTGTAATCGAGCTCTGCTCTATTGGAGGTTGCCCCTCAAAGAGGCAAGTGAACATTACTCTCTGAATAATAAAATCATTGTTATTTTGTGTTCTGGGTATCTTTTCTTCGCATATTATGTGTTCTGGGTCTCTTTTCTTCGCATATTCTGTATTTTGGTATCATTTGCAGGTTAAGAGCATAACACTTAATACCTTTATAGCAGACGACCTCCACTCATATCTCTTATCACATCCATGAATGGAGACGTAGATGTCATCTCATCAAATTTGATATCCTGGATCATATTTTGACTTAATGGTTTACTAAATCATTCCTCCCCCCTATCACTAAAGATATAGCCATGGGTGGTTGTGTAACTGAGGAATAATCCATCGTCTATGCCCAATATTTTCATCTTGTCTATTCACAATCTGGCACGTTGTATGAACTACTACCTAGTGCCCCGCAACCTTCAACTGGTCCTACATCCTCAAGACCCACAGATTCACCCCCTGTTGATGGTGTCATTGGACCTATGGCTCAGTGGTCTAGTAGTACCCCAGCTACTTCTACGAAACCTAAATCTACTATGTCCGCTGAAAACTTCAATATTGTAGAAAACTCAAGTAATCCTGGAAAAACCTCAAAGGTAAATGTTGTCCAATATACCGCAACAAATAAATCCTCGAAAGGAAATAAAAAGGGTAAAGGGAAAGCTAAGCAGGATACCCCCAAAAATGATTCCCCAAAACCGTCAATTGACGATTCATCAAAGAGAAAGCCTAAATATCCTTGCCTTATATGAGATGAGGATCATTACACTAAAGATGTCCCTCGATGTGCCGAAGTAAGACGTCTTCTGAAAGGCACCTTAGGGATGCCAGATGTGCTGAAGGAACCTTCCCATCTCAGCAGATGATAATGGTAGACCAACCCCACGCTCAAACCTATGGAATCTCTCAAGTGTTCATGAGTGGCTCGGAACCTATTTTCATAGCCACCATATCAAAATATTATCCAACTCCTGAAAGACCCATGGTGAAGAAATATGTCGTTGATTTACCCTCTTCCTCCACTTCACCCAATTTTAGTCCTCTCCATATCGAGAAACATAGCACTGATTCCATAATCCAACCACCCCCTAAAGGTGTTCTTCAAAAAACGTCTTATAATCCAAATGTGCAATCCACCCAACACTACAATATTGTAGAAGATTTGGATCAAGCACCCTCGGTGATGTCAGCCTTGGAAGTCCTTCAAATGTGTCCATCACAACAGAATTCTTTGCTACTCGCTATTGGAGGAATTGATCCCAGATATTTCATCTTGATCACTTTTGATCTTGAAAATCGTGTCCCTCACCTACCACCTCAACTTGATTTTCTCATACAACTCGTTGTCATGGGAAAAACTATTCATCGAACTTTTTTTAATGAAGGAGCTTCTACATGCATTATGTTTGTATCATATTGGAAAACCATTGGTTCCCCTCCTCTCAACCAATCCACGAATACTTTGGAATCTTTTGATGGTAGAGGTTTTTTACCATATGGTATTCTCAACTCTTTACCCATTCACTTACAAGGAAAAACTATCAATTTGGAAGTAGAGGTTGTTGACACAAATCTCAATTATAACCTTCTACTTGATCGTAGCAGGACTTGCGCAATTTTTTGTGTGGCTTATTCTCTTTTCCATGTACTTCTCTTTCCCCACCAAGGGAAAATTGTCATAGTACACCAATTGGTGTTCTTTTCCTCTGACTCTTCAATAAGTAATGTACCTTATGTTGGGAAAGCTATCATTCCTTATGAAAATGCCTGAGTGTGTCTTTCCAAAGTATCTTCTTTAATGGGAATTGTATCCCTTCCTCCTCCCACCAATGTTTCTTAGATTAATATGAAATCATCTAGTAATGACCCTTGGATCATCCCTAGCCCTTATCAGATTTATAATTTTGGTGACACCATGCCAGTCATCCCCATCAAACAATCTTACCAAGTTGTCCTTTTGGCTTCTGCAGTTGCATCTGAAACCAATGACCAATTCAGTACGATCCTAAACTCGTATTTAAAAACTCCTTGGCTCGGTTATTTAGATTCTAAAGATCCTATTAATGATACTTTTCTTACTGACAAAAGCATCATTGAATTCATGTGTCTTGAAGAAACCCCTTAGAATGATATTCATCATTGTTCCTCTTTTCTTCCTAGCCTTGGTACAATTCCTACCTGTCTAGATACTTTAGTTTCCCCTACAATGACTGCTCCTTTTCAGATACCCATCTTAGTTCATGAGGTGTTGTCTGAAGGAAAATTGGGAAACATCTCAACAACCATGCCCATCCACATCTCTGTGAAAGTAGGGGTAGTCGAAAACATTCACATAGGGGCCTCTTGTTCTCCCTATGACATTAAGATCTATACGAACCTATTCAAAGAATTTCACGATGTCTTCTTCTAGACCTATGAAGAAATGCCTGGCATTAATCCAAGAATTGTGTTCCATGATGGAAGTGAGTTGTTTGAGCCCTGTAATTGACTCTACCTAAAAAGTATTATGCTTAATCTTGCATAGATGCTTTGTAAATTTGTGTGTATTTCATTAGTGTGTTGTCTTTTGGTGTGATTGTTTGCATTTTTGCAAACATGTCTTCCCCTTCTTACCGTGTTTTCCACGTGGTTTGGATATGTTGATGAACCCTCTTCCTTATGTCGGTTTCCTTGATGGTGCTTGTCGTAGTACATGAAATGTATCTTCCATTCTGTGGGCACTCTTTGCTCCAAATGATGAGTTAGTGAGTTTACGAGGTTAATGTCTAGGACACACGGTTAACAATATAGTAGAATATAGTGCAGTCATTGAACTATTGTCGGAAGCTATTGTTATTGGTATTAGAGTGTTGGTTATTAAACTTGATTCACAACTCATTGTTTTATAATTAAGCAGGCATTATTGCTTCAGAAACCCTAACATTTTAAGAATGTATTTGCATGTTTGTCTCTTAGAATTTGTTTTTTATTACATAACATATCAACACATTCCAAGACATCTAAATACATTGACAAATGCATTATCTAACCATGTTTTAGATCGACATTTGCAACATATGTAAAAATAAAGCCATGATACAATAGGAACATTAGGTACATAAGGTAAAACATGTATATATAAATCGCCATATGGAGTTTGCAAAATGTTTTTAACATCAAAAATCAAAATTTGTGATTTGAGACACATGGCTACTCAAGCCTACATAAGTGCAAAAAATAAGACTAGAGACATGTTTATGTGCCAACATGATGCTCATGATAGCATGATATAGCCCCAACAACTTGGACCAACAGCTCATGTAGTCTAGCTGATACACCCTGTGGTATGCCTCTGATACCGAAGTGGCACCTCATCAATAGTAGCATAATCTGGAATGCCTCTAGTTAAGGCCTCCAGATTGTGTTCCACCACCACCATAGGATCGACTCCTTCAACATATGGTGCATCCTCGATTTTTCATGCCACCCTCCTTGTTATCGGAGAAATCCCTGGAGGTCTCTCTGGTCCCACATCTGCAAAATATCACAAGCCTCAATCTCAGTTCACATAATTAAAAAACATAAAATTAAAAAAAAAATAAAAATATATATAATAATATATATATATAATAAAAATAAAAAATAAAAAAAATAAATATAAAAAAAACTTAAAAAACAATTCTTTACCTAATTCATTCCACTGCATCCAAGGTGGAAATGGGAGATCGAGATCTCCTCATAAATATGTCCCAACATAGGCACAATCATCCACCATGATGAGTTGTTGACATAGCCATACAAAGAACGCAAGGGGAAAGGACATTTGTTTCCCACCTCCATGATGAGGCATCAACTCTCCCCACCGCAGTAAACGTGGATCCCTGGGTTTGGGAGCTTCAACCTCCACCCACTGATATCTAAACATTGGAACATGCTCTAGAAATAGCATCACCAAAATTGATCTGTAATCATATTGTTTAAGTTTACCTATCTTGCACTTGGTGAGATAGTCTTTCATATTGATTAGTAGTCCTTCACACCAATTGAACACGATCGGACTGAGGCAATCCACTTCATACTAGAATTAGGATTTGTGATGAGCCTCAGTATTGTAGCAAGGATGATGCAACTCCTAGGGCTACCAACTTTACTTTATCAAGCCGGGGTTTTGTACAAAATTGGAGGTGACATTGTTATATGCATAGTAGATGCAACAATATACTCTTGTCACTTTTCAACTGGGGTGATAGACCACTAGGGTTTTCAAACCAATCTTCTATTGACTAGAAGGAGTCTAACTACTAATAGTGAATTCACAGCTAATATTTAATGCAAGAAAGTAAATTCTTTCCTATTTAGGAAGTGAAACTGTTGAATGGAAAGTGCTATGAAATGCCATGAAATAACCTAGCTAATAAATGACACACATTACTTGCAAAAAAGAACTAATCTAACCTTGCATTCTATCATCAATCTATTTAGACTAAGTGGACATGGGAAGTTATCCTGTCACTCTATGGCTGATGTATGCATACACTAGCTAACTCATGTTGAAATGGCAGAAAAAGATTCTTCTAATTTTTTACTTAGAAATGTAAATGCTAACTTAAACAATATGATCTTTGCAGGGGAGAAAGGCATGGAAGAGTTGGTCTAAAATGGCACTAAGAAGCATGAAATAAAAGTGGAGGGCCTACCCTATGGTAAGACTATCAGTTCCACTCAAAACAGGTTTAAATAGACTTCTACAGGAGATCTTGTGGCTGTTATAGGAACTACTACAAGATGTCCTGGTTTTCTACAGGAAGTTAGTTGAAGACCATAGGAAGGTAGGGAAGGTAAAATGAAGTGTTGGAAATATTTCTGATAGTGAAATAGGGTGTAGGGAAGGTTCACATTACCCAATGCTTAGCCCAACCCTTCAATATAGTTGGATTTGTCCAAGGTGGCTATCCACAGTGGCTAAAAAACAGAAATTTGGGTTAGGGGTTGGTAGGCCTTAGCAGAAGGTGGAGAAGACTTAGATGAGGATGGTGGGATGAGTTCCTCCCTACAAATCAATAATCCTTGCAACAAAACATGTTCTTCTCTTCATTTATGCATAACTTCGTATAAATATGGAAAACATGAGTTGAATTTGAGAAAACTGATTTGTCAATGGCTAATGACTAGATCTATGAACTGAAATGCCTTCTTAAACTACAACAAACTCAAGAAAAAAAATGAAAATTGTAGGTGCTTCCAACAAATCATAAACAATGATCTATTGAACAATGAACCCCAAGTTATGCAATGATCAAAAGATAAATTTATTTTTAGGGTTGTGAGAGTGGGGCCATCGAACCATGATCCCATGAGGGAGATGAGGAAGAGGAAAATGTCACAAGATTTTCTGAAGTATTCTTTCTCACTGTTGTACCATTGATCTACTTCTTCAACTAATGGAAACAAGACTAAACAATCATTCAGATACTGGTTAACATAAACAAAGTATAAATAACTCTAGTAGCTAACTATAATTTTAATCTAAGAATACATGTACAAAAAGAGGAACCTCTTTTGCTAGGGTTGTGCCCTAAAACCAAGATTTTCAACCCTCTGAGTCAATTCAGTGTTGGATCAAGATAAACCTTCTCATTATCATCAAAATTTCAAATACAGCATAAGATTAACAGTCACAATGTTTCATCTCTAAATTGCCTCTCGGCTAGAACAAAAAATTGAATCCTAATGAGGCCCTTGGCCTTCTTATTTATACAAACTAAAGCTACCAACAACTTCCTAAAAATTAGGTAGACTTGGCCCCCAAACTCGAGAATGACTTGTCTTCATTATCACTAGCTTGGCTCCCAATGAACTTGGTTGGCTTGGCTGCTTGTAACTCCGAACGGATGAGATATGGCGGATGAATATTCGAATGATTTGAGGAGTTAAGGAGGGAGACAAATCTCCTAAAATTCATCTTGCTTGTCCACTTCGAGTTCCTGCACTTAAATTTTCCCAAAACTACTTTAATTCCTACAATTAATTCATAAGTAAATGTGAGAAAATTTGATTTTAATAAGATCGAGAGTGGAATTAAGACCCATATAGTTTACCTATTGATGAGCCTCATCATCACCCCCCTACTGAAGTTGTTTCTCATCCTATGAGAAACTTAGTCTATGTCCATATCTTTCATAGCTCTTGTGGACTCTCTGACATCCCAAGCCTTTGTTTATGGAGTTTCCTCTTGAGGATAGAACCCTACATGTTTCTCTATTTCTTCCCACTACTTTATTTCCTCCTCTTCCTTCCTACCTTCTAATAGACCCAACAGAAATGGTGGACTGAGTTTCAAACCAATCCAATTTATTTTTAGTCTCTACATGGCATTCTTATACAGTGGGGTTCTTTCCAGTGAATTCCTCAACCTCTCAAGGGAATGGTACTCTCTGATCCTTAGACTGTGTGGTAGGTTGCTACATCTCCTCTGACATACTTTTTAAACAAAAAATTGTCACCATGACTTTCTATAGCTTGTGTGAGTCCATCACCACTCATACATACCTCCTTTGCAAGTCTTAAGCCTCAGCTCTTCATGTCAAGATTTGAAAATGGGAGAAAGACCTTAAAAATATCTCAAATCCTGGTTTCGCACTTTCTTCTAGCATTACCTGCGGTACCGCACCCAATGGTCATGTCCCCTATGACCCTGACCACTCTGTCTATTAAGTGATGGGTGCGAACCCATGTAAAAGTTGAAAAGGCGTGAGTTCACTCTTAAAAACTCACCTTGGGTCACTTCTGGACGCTTCTAGAAGGAATATTACGCTGGCAAGTCCACTCCACCTTGGTTCATCTATTCCATAACTAGGGGAGATAACTTCATGATATGAGGTGCTTATCCCATTGAAGGAGGAACTTATCCCTTCAATGGTGGACCTGCAACTTCCTCCATTTGCACTATAAATTCAGGCATTGGGCTGGTTGTAGGAGGGCTTGAAAGCTGAAGATTCTTGATGGTAAATGCTGCTGGAAATTAGACTTCCTTTTTGAGCTTGTGAGAGGAGAGATCACATACCTTTCATTTCATTTGGGAAGTGAGTGAGGCTTGTCAAAGTAGAGGAGATTCCTGCTGGACCGTGGAAAGATCTTATGCAACATCAAGGAAAAGGTTGTAAGGTTCTTTTATTCATAAAGTTAATACAATCAAGTTTATTTTTCTCAATGAACTGTATCTAATGGTTTATTCTATGAGCTCCTTGATCTTCATAATCAACATGTTTTATTATATTATCTATGCAGGTGTTCTTTGATGTGTGTTTGTTTGTGTATGCAGGTTATTAAAAGGGAACTGCTTGAAGCTGTTGGAACAAAGCTGCCACAAACAAGCATTGGACTGAGGTAGGGTCTATTACACCTATTAGTTTTCATTTATGAATTGAAACATGTTTAGAGAAAAGTAGATTTGCTTTTGCTGCTTGTTGCTAGATATCATTTGATACTAGGGAGATCGGTCTTGTCTACAAGAACTATTTATCCGGCCAACAAATTGGCGACTCCAGTGGGGACTGGTTTTGGTTTTTAGTTTGTCTTTGCTTGGACTTGAGAAACTTGAGTTTTGGTTTCTGATTTTGCCTTGATGTGTGTGGGATTGGGTACTTGTTAGATCCTGGTTTGATTTTTATTTTTCGGATTTTTGGAAGAGGACCACACCTTCTGCGTTAGGTACAGTGCGGACCTGTCCGCACTGTTACAGTCTACCACAGAGTGGTACCACACCTGGTTCTACTGGGAGCCTGCAGACCCTGTCAAAAGTTTGAAAAACCTAAGATCCTTCCACCCAGTTAGGTTTAGTTTTTGTCCATAGCTATTAGTTTATGCCCAGATCTGCACTTGTCTTAACAAAGTTCCTTGTGAGTTAGTTTTCATTGGCATTCTCATTTGAAGTGATTTTCTAGAAGTTTTGCCTGTTGGATTGATTTTTTCTTGGTCTTCGTAATAGCTCAGAGACCAGAAGCCTTAGAGCCTTAGATCACCCCTGTATCTTTGGTCTTCTTGCTAAGTTTGACTAGTTTATGAAATCTATCCTTGAAGAGAGCTAGATCCCATTTTTCTCTTTTGTAAAATTCTGATTAAACTTGATTGAAAGTTTCGAATTTCATTTTTTATTAAAACATCATTGGGTGTTTTTTCATTAGTTTGTTGATCTGAACAAATTGATCCCTAGTTAGCTAAAAAACTAAGTTAAGCATCCTCAAAAACATTTCAATTTTCTTTTCAATCCATTTTGTTTAGATCTCAAGATTAGATTATAGTTTTGAGTATTCCATAGAAATTATAGAAGCTTGTTGAAAAAATTTGTTTTTAATAGTTTTAGAGTTTTTCTAGAAATATTAAAAGCTCTCTTGAAAGAATTGTTTGTTTTTGTAGTTTGTGATTCTTGAAAAGAAAAGGGATTTTTCCGTGAGTGTGATTAGTAGTCTCGTTTTTGAAGTTCTTTGAAAAAGACAAAAAGTTTTTCTTTTCAGTTGTATGTTAAGAGAAAAATTTGATTTTCAAAGCATTGCATTTTCAACTCTTCCTTAGCTAAAAATTCATTGAAAAGAAAAAGAATTGTTTATCATCTTAGGTGCATTTTTTAGTGTTTTGGAGTTGTGTCTTCACATCATAAAGTTTCATCTCCACACCCATTGACTTAAGAAACAACCAATAAAATTAACGCTTAATTAAAATCCATCTAGCAATCTTTTTATTTTCTAGGGCTCTTTTCACCAACATAGCCTAGGCTAGTATCTTGGAGTAGGGAGTAATTAACTCTCCAGGATAGTTTAAACAAACAAGTAGTCGATCTTGCGGTAGGGAGAAATTCCAATTGTTACATTTATGCTCTAGGAAAGCTCCTCTTAATGGAGAAGCACGAGATCATATCTGAACTAGTGTGGGAATCAATCCTTCCTCATTGGGAATGATAGAAGATATTCACGTATTAAAAATGGTAAACCTCGGATTGACCATTGTTGAGGAGCCTGGGGTCACTTGTTGGTAAACCTTGGTTTATGTCAAGGAGCCTTCAAGGGGATTGAGCTTGTTACTCTGCCCTTGCATGCGTATTAGATCGTAGACTGTTCCCCCAGGTATATTTGTTTCCGTTGGTAACCTTAGTGGCCATAATCTATAGGATTCTTTCCTAGGTGACGATGGAGGGAAGATCCTACTGTACCTGGAGTAGACGTCGACTAGACTCACTTGGACTCTCTGGGGGATTATCTTCACTCGAGACAGTTATAGTGGAGAAACTTGTGCCAGTCTGTTTCATTAAGCAGGTTGTCGGGGTAACTGTTCCAACCACCATTTCTGTATTGAATTCTACGACATTGGATTTCATCACCAATTAGTGTTTTCAATCCGGAAAGATATTGTTTCTGTGTGGTTTGATCTCCTAGATTTATTAGGCGTGTGCTTCAAATTGTTTGGTTCTTTAGAGACTTTAGGTGGTTTTCTTGAGATTTTATTTGTTTTCATGTGAAGTAATTAAGTAATTAATCGTGGCTGAATTACTGAGAATCTCGTCGACTGCGGGGGCAACCTCCCGAATTTACACCAAGTCAACTTGAAGGGTTGTGAGCTCTTGCCACACCTAGTGAAAGTAGAGTTGGGTCACCGGAGGCCGAAGAGTCTTCATTAATCATACATCCTGATTATCATGTTCAAGCAACAGAACATATTTCTAAACCGATTTCATTTTCCGAAGTTACTGCTAGTATTACTCCTACTAGTTCATTAGCCGAAGAACCTGAAATCTCTTAACCTGAAACTGAACCTGCTGCTACTCCATCTTCAGGATTTGCTTCTCCCATTTCTATTGGTCCTGGTTCACCCAGGGTAGCAAGTGTCATTACCTAGAATCTTCCTTCGGGACGCATTTCTATAGAAGAGCTTGTAAGTCCGGACAAAGGTATAAACCTCCCCGAAAATCAACCAGCTATCGAACTTAGTGAGCGTGAATCCATTTTCTACAGTCCCATTAGAGGTGACGCTTGGTATATTTCGTTGACCAACTTTTTAGAAAATCCAGGTCTCGCGTCTTCACCACCTCAATTTCCTTTCCATCCAACACCCGAAGGTTATTATCCTCCTTTGAAGATGTCGGGACAATCATCCTTGTTTTCTCAGACGCCAAAAACATTTTTACATGGCGATCCTTCTGTTCCTTCTAGGTATCAGCATTTATCTGGTACATTTTCAGGAGCATCTCCTCAACCCATCGAACATGTAGTATCTCCAGGTAATAGCGAAACTAAACTGTTAAGTGTCGAAGATATTCTTATGATGTCTGGTACTACTCCTAACCCGTAACCTCAAGGTAGTTCAATATCGCCTGGGGGGCAGCCACAAGGTACTCAAATACTGCCTGGGGGGAAACCTCAAGGCAGTCCATTATCGCCTAGGGGGCAACCTCAAGGACAGTACATCCCTACCGGACAATATTTTCCTCAAGGTCAACCCCAGATGCAATATTCACCTCAAGGTCAACCCCAGTATCAATATGTACCTCAAGGTCAACCTCAGTTTCAATATGTGCCTCAAGGTTAGTAATAGCCTCAAGGTCAGTACAACCGCAAGGTCAGTACCAACCTCAAGGTCAATACCAACCTCAAGGTTTCCAACCACCTTCAAGTCAATCATTTGTTCAAGGAACGAGAAATGTACCGTATAATTATCAACCTTACACTCAACCTGGTTTTGGTCCTCAATATGCTCAACTTGTTATGGGTCCATACCCCCGAATGAACGTGGTGTGGGATCAACAGACTTCACAACCCAGTGTGTAGTTGTCATCTCAATCTGGAAGCCTTTGGTTTTCCGTTCACCCCAGCAACTTGTCCAGCCTACTACTCAAACTTATACCCCTGGGGTAGTTCAACAGCCTGGGCCTAGTTCACCTGGAACTCCACCTCAAACGTTTGCTGCAACTACTGCAGCCTCTGTTCAATCCACCCCACCTATTTCTGGAGTATCAGCAGCTCCAGTTTCTATTGTTCCTATATCAACTCCTCAGGCCTCTTTACCTCAGTCTGAACCTACAATCCAGACTTCGGTTTCAATGCCTGTACGACAACCTGGGCCTAGTACGGTTGTCACAAGTCAACCTCAATTTACTTATCAACCGTACCAGGGACAGTATCAATTCGGTCCTGCTGTGTAGAGCCCGGCTTATCAGTATCAACCGTACCCTGGGTATACTTATCAACAACCTCAACAACCCCAATATGGTCCGGTTAATCCTGGTTTTCCAGGAGGCTATAATATCCCAAATGCCAATCTGATTCTAAGTTATCCTGGATATCCTCCTCCTGGGGCTGGGCTTATGACAACAAGTTTTCGGGATCCAAACCGTCAATTACCGTTTATAGCAACTTTGGATTTACCTGACTTGTCACGCCTTAAGAACGATCCCATTAATTATCTTCCGTTTTGGCTGCCAATGCCGAATAAGTTGCCCAGTGATATACCAAAGCTTGAGGGGAAGTCAGGAGAAGATCCCTCAAATCATGTGATGACTTACCATCTCTGGTGTGCATCGAATTCCATCATAGATGATTCAATTCGTCTTCATATTTTTCAACACACTTTAATTGGCCTTGCAACCAAGTGGTACATTGAGTTGCCACGAGGCTCTTTCTACAATTTTAGTCGATTAGCCACTCCTTCCTTACTCATTTTTAGCTGCCAGTCCGATATGACAATGGAATGGAGTTATTAACTTCATTAAAACAGTCGACGTCCACATATATTTTACACCATATTCATGAATGGTGACGTCGACGTCGTTTAGTGAAAGTTTTTATCCCGGACCAAATTTTGGCAAAATGGTTTGTAAAATCGTTATTACCTAAAATAACTGAAGATGTAGCCAAGGCAGGAGTAGTTACCGAAGAGCAAGTAATTGCTCAAGCTCAGTACCTTGACTTAGTTTCTACGTAGTCAAGTACTTTACACGAGAAAATCCCCAACCTTCCAAAGCAAAATCAAATAACTGTACCTCCCTCAGGGTCTCATGCCGCTGACGGTATGATTGGTACTATTAATACCAAAAGTAAGAAGAAATCCTCCAAGAATTCTTCTCCTATTATAAATTTACCATATTCCCCGAAGGGAGAGTATTCAACTGAAATTTCTACCGATGTCCATGTCGTAGAATCATCTACAGCCAAATCAAAATCTGGCGGTAAGAAGAAAGGCAAGAAAAAGAATAAGAAAAACTGGAAAGAGAAATCAGATAAACCTGAATCTACTGACGAGAAATGTAAACCTCGCTATCCTTGTCTCATCTGCAATGAGGAGAATTTTACAAGAGATTTTCCACATTGTGCTGAGGTTGCGAAAATCGTCAAAGGTTCTCAAACACCTACTGTTTTGAAGGATCATTTTCCAAGTCAAGATAGTAAGATGATAGGTTCTTCCTCAAATGCCTCGGAGGAACCCATAATGATGATGTCCCATGTTAGGATTGCGACACGATCGCAAGATTATGGAAGTAAGAGTCCTATTGGTGGTAAGGAAGCAGAATCTTCTAATTCCAACCCATCAACCTCAGCTCCGTCTGGTTCCAATCCGCTACAAATCGAGAAACCTAATCCAAACTTAGTAATCAAACCGCCCTCTAAGGGTATACTTCAAAAGTCATCTTTCAATCCACATGCGAAAGTTGCTCATAACTATAATATTGTTGAAGATTTAGTTGTTTCACCTTCAGCAATGTCGGCTTTGGAGGTGTTGCAATCATGTCCAGCATAGCGTAAATTACTTTTGTCAGCTATAGCAGCTGTTGATCTTCAGGACTCAAACCTCATAGTTTTCGATTTGGAAAATAGTACACCTATTTTACCTCATCAAATGGCTTTCCAGATTCCAATGTTAGTCAAAAATAGACCTTGCTTTAGGACTGTGATTGATGAGGGAGCTTCAACGTGTATTATGTCGATACAGTGTTGGAAAGCCCTTGGCTCTCCTACACTTAATCAATCCCCGATGATTTTAAAAACCTTTGATGGCTGAGGGTTTCATCCTTATGGCATTCTGCAGGACTTACCTATAGGGGTTGAAGGAAAAATTGTTAATCTAGATGTGGAAGTGGTTGATGCCCCTCTAGATTACAACTTTCTTTTGGGTCGTAGTTGGTCTTACACGATGACTGCTATTGTTTCATCGGTCTTTCGGCTTATTAAATTTCCACATAATGGAAAGATCATTACAATAGATCAGTTAACTTACTTTTCATCCAACCCATCCTCTGCTGAGAGTATTCAACATGTTGGTAAAATCGTTATCCCTTATAAGGATGTTGGGGTAGGATTAGTTAAAGATTTTGGTTTACTCGGAACTTTTTCATTTCCTCCTCCCAACGTATCGTCTCCTTTCGCGACTATTCATATGATTTCGTCAGAATCCATTATTCTTCACGATCCTTGGATCGTTCTATCCGATTCCGAGGTGGACTCTTTTGGTGATGCCATGCCTTTGAGTTTATTTGAAGTTGCTTATCAGGCTATACAGTCGTTTTCGAACTCAAGTTCAACCAATCTTGATCTAGTGAATGTGATCCACGGAGAATCACTTTCAATATCAACCTTCGATTCAACAACATTTACCAATCCTGTTTATACTGATGAGCAAATTCAGGAACTTTTGTCTATTGATGAGTTACCATGGGAAGATCTTCATCATAGATCTTCGTTTTTACCTGAGATTGATCATTTCGAGAATGATTTTTCATCTATTTTTACTGTTGAATATGTCAAAGAACCGTAGAATCCATTGAAACATCCTGATTCTAAACAAAATTTAGCAAATATTTCTCGAACGGTTCCTATCGACATTTCAGTCAAACCTGGGATTGTTGAAACCATTCACATAGGTGATTCTTGTATGGACACTCAAGTCAAAACATATGAATTTCGTGACGTGTTTTCCTGGTCCTATGAGGAAATGCCAAAATTGATCCTTCAATTGTTGTTCATGAGATCAAAACTTACCCAGATGCTAAACCCGTCCGGCAATGTTTGTGTCAGATACACCCACGAAAAGTTGCTGCCATCAAAGCAGAAGTTGAGAAATTACTTAAAGTAGGTTTCATTTATCCAATTCCTTTAACGGATTGGGTATCGAATATTGTTTCGGTTACTAAAAAGCAAGGGACAATAAGAATATGTATTGACTATAGGGATATTAATAGTGCTTGTCCCAAGGACAATTATCCAAAACCCTATATTGATCAAATTATCGATGATTGTGCCGGCAGTGAAATTTTCTCCTTTATGGATGGCTTTTCGGTTACAACCAAACTAACATTCTACCTACCGATCAACCAAAAACAACATTCATTTGTCCATGGGGGACCTTTGCTTATTGCAAGTTACCTTTTGGATTAAAGAATGTCGTCGCAACTTTTCAAAGGGCTATGTCTTATGCATTTCATGACATCAAGCACATTGTGCAATCTTATCTCAATGATTTACCTACTCATTCTTTACGTCGAGCCGACCATATCACTCATTTACGAGCAATTTTTCTGAGATGTAGGCATTATCGGATTAGGCTGAATACCCACAAATGTGTTTTCTGTATAGAAACGGGTCGTTTACTGGGATTTGTTTTTTTCGAAAGCTGGCATTCACATCGATCCTTAGAAGTTCGAAGCCATTGTCAAATTACCACCTCCTTCGACTCTTCGCCTACTCCAAAGTTTGCAAGGGAAAGCAATCTTTTTACGTCGTTTAATTCCTAACTACGTCGAGATTACAAAAGGTTTCACCAGGTTGTTGAAACAGAACACTCCATTCTTTTGGGATGAGATAAATGACAAATCTTTCGATGCACTTAAACATGCGTTGACCCATGCACCATTATTGCATCCTCCCAACTACAACCAGGATTACCTCTTGTACCTCGCCGCTTCCCATTCCACCATTGGGATGGCCTTAGTTCAATAGGATGAATTCGAGAGTGAACATGTGATCTATTATCTTAGTCGGACTCTAACTCCGACTGAGTTAAAATATTCACGTGGAGAAACTGGCCTTGGCAGTAGTTCATGCTATTCAACGATTTTGTCATTACATTTTACTACGCAAAACCACAGTCCTTTTTTACTGTAACCCTATGGCGTACATTTTGACTAAACAATTTCTAGGGGGCAAGTATTCCAAACGGATTGTCATCCTGCAGGAATTTGACTTGGAATTTGAAAAGGCCAAGTCAAAGAAGTCTTTGGTTTTTGTGGAATTGATATGTGACTTCCCTCGTATTGATACTGAACATGTGGCGGAAGAACCCATTGCAGATGAATCCTTGTTCCTTATCAGCACCCTTGATCCATGGTATGGAGATATCATTGTTTATCTCCAAACCCAATATTTTCGGCCCAACATTTCACGATCTCAGCATAGGAAAATACGTTTCCAATCCCAACCTTACACTATTATTGGAGATACTCTTTATCCTCGTGGGGCAGATTCTGTTTTCCGACGTTGTCTGACTCATGAAGAAGCTGAAAAGGTTCTTAATCACTACCACTCTGGAGCGTGTGGCGGTCATATGTCTGGGTATGCCACAACCCAAAAGATCTTGCACGCTGGCTATTTTTGGTCGTCCTTATTCAACGATTGCATCACTACAATCCGGAAATGCCACAATTGCCAAATTTTTTATCGTAAGATGCGCGCTCCACCTGCTCCTCTCCACCCTATAATTTTCGTCGGTCCATTCGCAAAATGGGGTATCGATTTTATTACATGTAACCCTCACTTGGCCGGGGGGGCATGCTTATATCATCCTTGCGGTAGATTATTTTACCAAGTGGGCCGAGGCGATGCCTACATTTTCGGCAGATGGAAAAACTGCTGCGATTTTCATTTTCAATCACATAATTACTAGGTTTGGTGTTCCTCGAGCGATTATCACTAACCATGGGAGTCATTTTCGAAACATCATGATGACTGAACTTACAGATCAGCTTGGCCTACATCACGATAGTTCCACTCCATATTACCCACATGCAAATGGTCTAGTTGAAGAAATCAACAAAGTTCTAGTCACTGTGATCCAACGAATCATTGGGATTCATAGGTCGAATTGGCATAACATGCTATTTTCAGCGCTTTGGGCATACCGAACCTCAGTCAAAACATCAACAGGTTTTACTCCCTTTCAACTGGTTTACGGTTAAGAGGTAGTACTACCCAATTAATGTGAAATCCTGTCATTACAAATTGCCGTAAAATTATTACCAACCACTTCCGAAGAGGAAAAACGTTTATTATACTTAGCTCAATTAGATGAGAATCAACGCGATGCTGCATTAGCTATCGAAACTCATGCCAAAATAATTAAAGCTCAGTATGATCGGTATGTTACACCCGCTTTCATTTCCCAGCAACCTCAAGGTTTTTTCAAAGTGGGTGATGGTCTGTTCTTGTGTAGCTAGGTATCTTGGTGCAAGTTGGGCATCATTGGAGATGATGTTGTGGTTTCTAATGATAGCCATGGAATTTATTTGTTCTAATATGATGTAAAGTGGCTTCCCTTCCTCTTTTTCCAAATTTCTCTTCACCTCCTTATCCCTGGCCTCCTCGTGACTCATCCATGATGTAAGGGCCATTAGTTGTAAATCCCCCAAATTTGCATTTGGGTCCCACACATTCAAATTTGTTAAGGCCAAGTTGTGTAGGTAAAATTCAGATATCTTGGCCTTATCTTCCAGGTGCTCTTGTCACATAGTTTAATGAACTGTCTATAGTCTTGGAAAGGCATAGTCCCCTGTTGTGCTAGTGCCTCGATCTAAAATTGCAGCCATTGATCCTTGAGATATAGTGCATATGATCTTGATGGCATCTTGCACTGAAGTGCCTCCATGGAGAGGCTTTCCATGGTGTCCAATTGGCTCTCTTTTTCAAGAAACTGCCTCCTTAGCCATGTATTTTCTGCATGTAGTTGGGATCTCATAATTTTTTCCCTGTCTCTCATCTCACTCAACTCCCTACCCATCTCAAGGAGTTTCTCTTCCATATGACCCACATCGTATACCTTCTTTGACTTGTAAATTTGCATCCACCATTGTGTCCTTCCTCTCTCTTTCTCAAGCTCAAAGAAGAGATGGATTGCAAATTTGTAAGGTATTACTCTGCCTCCCTCAATGAACTTGTAGTAAGAGCTCAAATTTAGCTATGGGATAGGCTCCTGCAGCTCTTGGAATTCCCCCTCAGATCTTTTTGGAGAATTTTCCCACTTCTGCACTTGTGTTGTTGCTTCCTTGCCTTCCCTCTGCGCCTATTGTCCTGCTTGTAGCTTTTTATGTGTTTCCTATAGGGCTGACAGAATTTCCTATAGAAACCTTTTTACTTTCTATAATGGTGTCACAGGTGCCTTCTCTTGCTTTGTTGATGTTGACCTACTCACAGGCTTCCTAACATAGGTGATGGGAGCCTTTGGGGTAGCTTTTTTCTTCAACTTTCATTCTCAAGGAACTAGCTCTTCCTGCTTTTTTGGTGACTCCTCAATTATGATGGGAGCCCTTGTGGTTGTTTGTGGCCTCCCCTTCTTGATCTTAGTGCTTCTTATTGTTTTGAAATAGAGGGGAGTCTGCCTCTGTCTTTTCCATTTTTACTTGATGTGTGTGCTTAGGGAATTCAAGGAAGTAGTTTCCCCCTTCTCAGTGGGCTCAGGGGTCAACCTTGGAGATTTATCACCTTCTTTGGTATGTTCCTCGAGGCTTGCCTCTTACTTCTTCTCTTCCTCTTCACCTTTCTCTTCTTCTTCTTCTTCTGCCTCTTCTTCTTCTTCTTCTTCTTCACCACTAGAGGTTGGGTCCCTATCACATTCAAGGGCTTGGATTTCAATTACAGCCTCTCTGTCCATGTCTCTAAATGTGGACCATAGAATAGGAATCCCTAATTTTTCAAGGCATCCTCTAGTATTAGCTTAAGGATTCCATGATGTGCCAATTGATGATGTTTCCCTTTTTGTACCTTTTGGCTCATGTCTATAATTGACTGCAATATGAAATAAGGCACACTAAGCCTTTGGTTTATGGGTAGCTCCTCTCTAAATATCAACTCATGAAGGAGTCTAAATTTGTAGCCATAGACTACACTGAGCCTCCCCTCACAAGAAATGTATTTGAGAATGTGATAGCTCACCTCATTCCAAGGATAGGGAAGTATCTCCCTTCTGACCCATTTTTGTCCTCAATTGGCTCTTCATCATCTAGGAAAAAAGTTTTCTTAGCAAAAGTGTTGCTAGCTTTATCCTCCTTTCTCCGGTGCACCCCTTGAGGAAGTGTGGTGAATCTGTTGATCACCTCAGGTTTGATTTTAATTGACATCCCCCTCACCATAGTAGTAACATTGGTTCTAGCCTGAGTTTTGAGTACCATGGAAAATTCCTAAGCTATATCATCATCGTACCCTCTGAGCAACTCAAAGAATCCCAACTAGTGATGCCTCTAAATATATCTACCACATGGAATGAAATTGGATCCTCGATGTATCTGTGGGTTCCCTTTTGTTAAACACTGCTCCAATTTCTCTTCTCTGGTTAGCTTATTGTAGGAGGTTTTGTAGGCTAGCCTTAGTGTGAGTTCAAGGTAAGTGAGAGTTTAGAACTTTTTGGTAGATGACTGCAACTTTTACCTTTTGACCTCGAGCAGAGGGTGGCCAAGTTAACTAGCCACCTCCAGCTTATAAGAAGGAAATTTTTCACATTCCTACACTTTTATCATATCATGCTGGGGGAAGAGTTTGGATGAGGTGACATACCTGTGCCCACCTTTGATGTCGATGCATGCTGAAGGATGACCTTGTTGTGCTTCTTGTTCAGGTAAGTGCTCTCCTTTGGTCACTTTTTTTGGTTGATTTCTTCTTGCTGGTGTAGTTGTCTGCTTGTTGTTTCCTATGTGCAGGTGCTTGGTATCCTTGCTCCTACTGCTGAGATCTGGACAGGAGTCACAAGGCCTATATATATGTTGGAGCTCCTTATTTTCCTTAGTGGTGAAGGAGAATTCATCCTAGGTTTTCTACATTCATAACATAGGTTGCTACAAGAAACACTGTAGCTGCATTTCCTTCATTATTTTTTTGTTTTTTTTCACTTAGAGGGAGGCTGGGTGGCAGTGTAGGAGTTGCGAAATGGTGGTGAAGTAGATGGAGTTATGGATGGGTGAGGCCAATGATGACATGTCCTCTGGATTCTCCTTTTTTTTTCTTTTTTTTTTCTTTTTTTTACATTTTCATGTGTTTGTTTTCTTATGGACATTGGGTTAGGTATGGACAAGAGTTGATGTTGGGTAAGATATACTGAGGTATAGGGTCCCTTATTTTAAATTGGAATAGGCCTACATCATTGTTTTCAAAGACGAACCCATTTCCTATAATATTTCAGGTTATCCTGTAGTACTACAGGATGTTCCTATAGCGACTACAAGACATCCTGTAGAAATCTAGAAAACTACTCAAAATTTGGTTTTTGATGACTGAAAGTGGAAATGGATGATGGTGAAATGGTAGGCATGCATGAGATGAAGTGTATGGAGGAAGAATTGAGGAGATACTTGTCTTGTTTTCCCTATAAATTTGATTCCTTTATTGTCTTTAAAAGCCTGAAAAATCACAGAATTTTATTAGTGGGCAAGTTTGAGGTCCCTGGCATGGCATTTTTGTCTTTCTTTTTCTTTTTCTTTTTTCTTCTTTTTTTTGAAAGACACACAGGTCACCCCAAAGGATGTTTTCATCTTGTATTCCTACCCTAGGTGCCTCAAGGGAGGTTTTCACCCACAGATCTTTTTATTTTCCCTTTTTCACTCCTGGGCTGCCTCAAGGAGGGTTTCAACCGAAGAGTTGGCCTCGGGTGCCTAATAGAGGTTTCACCTAGGCCCCTTATTATTTTTTTTTACTTTATTTTTTTTCAAAAATAAAAACAGTCTTCAAGACTTGGGTGAGATGGAATCTGAGACACTTCCAATCACATTCACTTCGTTACTGATGGTATTAATGAACTCCCCCCTTGATAGAGGACTTTTATAGGCTTTCAATCTGTACCCATTGACAAGAAATGGGATACCTTCTTCATCAATGGTCCTTATTTTCACAACCTCCTTCTCATGGCACTTTTCTATCAGATATGGGCCCAACCGCCTAGTCATCAATTTGCCTTTGAAGTCCTTGAACTTGGAGTCATATAGCAAAGCCCCGTCTCCTTCTTGAAAAACTTTGTCCTTGATGTTTTTGTCATGCCAAACCTTTCTCTGTACTTGAATAACTTCAGTGTGCAGGAGGGTCTGCGTCCTGAATTCATCCAAACCATTGAGTTGGATCAGTCTCTCCTATTGTGCCTTTGTAACATCCAAATCCAACCATGCTTCCATTCTCAAAGTGTTGTACTCAAACTCAATGGAGAGCAAAGCCTTCTTTCCATAGACCAAGTCATAAGGGGTCAAGCCAGTAGTTGTCTTCCAAGTTGTATTATAGGCCCAAGTGACCTCCACTAGCCTTTTAACCCAATATTTTATGTTGATGCTCACAACCTTGGTGAGGATACTTTCCAATGCTCTATTAGTAACCTCTACTTGTCCACTGGCCTAAGGATGATAAGAATTTGATTTCTTGTGTTTGATCTTATGTTGCCTCAACAAATTCTAAATTAGGTGCGATGTAAATTGAGCTCCCTTATCAGTGAATAGTTCTCTAGGGTACCCAAAATTGTAAAATACATTCTCCCTTAAGAACTCACCCACTTTCTCTTGTGCTGCTATCTTGAATGCCTTGGTCTCAACCCACTTTCTCAAATAACCAGTGCATACAACTATGTACTTTTTCTGCCCTTATGGTGGATCAATGGGCCCAATGAAATCCATGCCCCACTTTGCAAATAGCTCTAGAGTCACCTGAGGTTGCAAAGGAATTTCATCCTTGGGAGTATGTTTCAACATTCTCTGGAACTGGTCACATCGAATGGTGTATCTTCTTGCATCTTGGTGGAGAGTGGGCCAGTAGTAGCCAACTTGCAGTACCTTGAAGGTTGTCCTTTTGGTAGTAAAGTGACCTCCACAAGGCCCATCATGACAAGACAGAAGGATTTCAAAGACTTCCTCCTCCCTGAAACATCTCATCAAAATTTTATCTGGGCCTAGCTTAAAGATATTGCCCCCAATCCAATTGAACTGGGCGCTCTTTCTTACAATTATGTTTTTTTCCTTGCATGACAGATTTGGAGGGAACAATGCAGCCACTAGATAGTTGGTTATGTCAGAAAACCATGGAGAGAGAACTGAAATAGCAAATAAATTCTCATCTGGCAGCTGATCATCGACCATTCCTTCCTCACCTATGGGAAAAGCAATTCTAGACAAAAAAAATTGCAACTACATTTTCTCTACCAGGTTTATTAATGATAGTTAGATCAAATTGTTGTAATAAAATAAACCATCTAATAATTATTCCATTCACATTAGGCTTTTTCATCAAATATTTGATAGCAGGATGGTTAGTATTTACAAATGTCTGCTAACCAGTGATGTAGTGTCTAAATTTGTTCAAGGAATGGACAACAGCCAGGAGCTACTTTTTAGTCAAAGTATAGTTCAATTTAGCCTTGGAGAGATTTTTGCTAATGAAGTAAATGGCATAAGGAAACTTGTCATATGTCTGGCCTAGAGATTCTCCTATACATTTTTTAGAGACATAAACATGTATGTGGAGAGGAAGAGCCCAATTTGGGCCTCAGAGTAGGGGTGTAGTAGTCAGCTTATCCTTTAAGGTTTTTAGGGCCTCTTGGCAGCTTTCTGACCAACAAAATTCAGAGCCCTTGGCCAGCAGTCCAAACAATGGTGAGGCTACTTTTTTGAACTCCTTTATGAATCTCCTATAGTATCCAACTAAGCCCCAAAAAATTTTGACATGCCTCTACTTCCAAGGAGTAGGTACCCTCTTTATGATAGCAATTTTATTTGGGTCCACTTATAGTCCTTCCTAGGATATTGAGTGACCTAGAACAATCCCTACATTCATCAAGAAATCACACTTCACAAGAATCATTAAGGGATAGGATCATTTCAATGCACTTATTTAATACTTTCCCCAAGTTAGAGATAGCCTCCAGGAAATCACACCCATAGGGAGTGAAATCATCCATATAGATTTCTACATAGTCATGAACTAGCACAACAAAGATGCTCAGAACTGCCCTTTGAAAAGTTGCAGGGGCATTACATAATCTAAAAGGAAGGACCCTATAAGAAAAGGTACCCCAAGGACAAGTGAATGCCATTTTATCTTGGTACTCTAGGGTGATCTGGATCTGATTGTAACCACTGAATCTATCCATGAAAGAGAATAACTTCTTACACACAAGACCATCCAAGACTTGATCAATGAAAGGTAGAGGGAAATGGTATTTTTAGTGGCTTTGTTTAACTCTCTGTAGTCCAAATAGATCCTCCATTTTCTATTCTTCTTTGGGACCGAAACTAGAGGAGACACCCACTCACTATCTGAGATGGGGTAAATGAATCAAGCATCCAACAACTTCTACAGTTCTTCTTTAACTATGTATTTGAGGGTTGGGTTCATTCTCCGCTAAGGTTGGCACACTGGCTTGTAGCCTTCCTTGATGTAAATTTGGTGAGTATGCACCGAAGGGTGCACTCCCTTCATTTCCTTATAACTCCAGGCAAAGGCATACAGGTGTTCTCTTAACATGTCCAGTAACTCCTTTTCCTGATATGCAGAGAGAGGGGTTGATTTTCAATGTTTTAGTTGGACAAAATTCTATGATTTTGACATGAGTATGACTTGAGTCAGCTAGGCACAAATAATTCCGAGGGTTATATTCAGATTTCTTTACTAACTCATCAAGAGACATGGTGTTGGGAGGCTGATTCTAGAGGATTTGATCAATCAGGTTTCCCCCTCCTATAATATCATCTAGGGTAAATATTGGGTAATATGTGGCATGGTATACTTCATCTTCCTCCTCCTCTTCCAACCATAATGGTAATTCATTCTCTAGAGATGGTTGAGCAGGAGGGTACAACACCAATTGTTTGGACAAATGCCCATTTTTAATTGTCATATTCTCATCCCTGCGACCTATGTAAGCATTAGTAATGGCTAGCCATGGCCTTCCAAGGATGAGAGGATAACCATTGAATTTGGTCTTAGGTTGGAGAACTAAGAAGTTAGCAGGGTATTCCCAAGAATCAATGGAGACCATCACATCCTCAACAACTCCCTCAAGAGCTACTATGGATCTATCTACAAGCTACAATATTGTAGTGGTCTTCCCTAATGATCCTTAGAGATTGAATTTAGGCATGGTGTCCTTACTCATCACATTGATGGCAGCCCCAGGATCAATTAAGGTATGGGGGAAAATAATGCCATCAATGTGCGCATCTACCACAGGACTTCCATGGTCTAGAAACTTCAGGCAAATCACTCTCCCCAACATTAAGTCAGACAACTATCCAATGACATTAATGGTAGGGGTCTCTTTGTTTCTTCTCCCAGGATGTTTGAAGAATTTCCCCTTGATTAACTTGTTATAGATGGGGACATAAGGAGGAGTGATATTTTAACACAGTCTCTTCTGGGGTGTGTTGGCTAGGATGGATTAGTCTCTCAGGAAAAGTAGGTGGATTGGATTGAGGAATACTCTCTTCCTTTTCCTCTTCAAGCTCCTCAGGTGGAGAAGGAGGTTGGTTATCTGGAAGCACTCTTCCAAACCTAAGGTTGATTTCTTGAATTTCCAAAGCATAGGCAGGGTAGGATGTCTCTCCACTATAGACCTGTTGTGCCTACTTCTTGTTCAGGTTCAGATTTGGCTTAGCAGACATTTGAGGTTTCTTAGGCCAAGTAGGGTGAGGAGTTGTGGTTGAGATGGAGATGGAGGTAATAAGGCTGGAGATTGGTTGAATAGGGACCTCCACCCCTATGATGGGGTATTTCATCGAGGTTGTGGGGGAGCATATGGCTGAAATGATTGATTTGTGGGTTGGGAATGGTATTGAGGTGCATAAGACCAAGGAGAAGGTGTGGACCATGAAGGATGAGTAGGAGGACACCAAGGGGGAATGGATGCATTCTAATTGGGGTTGTAATATGAATAGGATGCCCCTCACATGCCCTGTTGGTATGTTCGAGCTGCTTGAGGCCTCCTTTGGTTGATATAGAAGATTTGTTCAGTCACACCTTTAGTTCCTTGATACACAACTTTCAATCCAAGCAGAGAAGGGAACTTGTTTGTGGAGTTGTTTTCCTCACATGCCAAGCGCATCTCTATTATATTCGATGGACATTCATTTCTAGGGTGCCTCCTAGTGCATCTAGGGAAAAAGATAGCTAAGGATCTTTTTGCTTCCTCCTGCTTTATCTTGATCTGCATGGTGTCCATTTGTAGAGCAAGGGTACACAACATTTCACTCTTAAATTCCTACAACATGTTCCCAATTTCACTTTTGATGGACATGTTGGAGGAGGATGAACTGGCCAAAGATTGGATAGCCCTACCCTTCTTTCTAGCTGCCCTCGAATGATTTTTGAAAACTATCTTGATATCATCATAAGATAGTTGGTAGACGTCCCCTCTAGACAACATGTTTACGGTTTCTAGAATATCTTCCCTAATCCCTCTAAGGAGGACTAACTTGAGTGATTCAGGATCAAGGGTGCATCTAGCCCTTTTGTAGCTAAGTTGGAACCTTTCCTCATAATCTTCCAAGGATTCATCATGTCCCAAGGTCATTCTAAATATTTCTTCTTTAGTGTTCTTGGACCTACAGTAGTCCCTATACTTGTCATTGAAGAATTGTTGCATTTGAGCCCAAGTAATGATGTTGTCCCTAGGTAAACCCATGAACTAGAAAAATGATGCATCCTTAACGGTGGATGGGAACAACTTCAAATTCTGGTCATCAAGGGTATAATCATAAGTTTTGCAGATGACAGCAAACTCAAACAAGAAGGTATCAGGGACTTCTAAGGTTAAGCCATGGAAGTGAGGAAGGGAAGAGGGGCTTATGTTTTTCATCCTAGCATCTCCATTAGTATCTCTAATGGGAAAAACACCTTCATTTCTATTTCCAGCCATGTTGTAAGTGTGTGGAAGGGTTTCTTCTTCTTCTTCCCCAATAGGTTATACAATATTCTTCGGTTGTTCACCTAATGGGTCCTCTAGCTGCCCTGTAGTCAGATTGGGAAGTTGAAAGCCACCGAAGAAGAGGGAAGGTTGATTGTCCGATGGTGTGGGGGTATTTGGAAAAAAAATCCCTAAATTGTCTCTACTCCTATGATGCATGAAAGGAATTTTATTTATTTATTAGGTTTTTTCATAATTACTTGCAAATGGAAAGAAATCAAAAATTGCATCCATCTATTGAATGCAAAATAGAAAGAAAGCATAAATTGCAACTATTTACTAAATGAAAAATAGAAAGGAAAGTAGAAATTACATCTACCTAGACACCTCCCCAACAATGACACTAAAAAGTAATGAGCCTCAGTATTACTATAAGGATTTTGCAACTCCTAGGGCTACTAACTTTACTTTATCAATCCGGGGTTTCATACAAACTTGGAGGTGACAGTGCTATATGAACAGTAGATGCAACAACCTACTTTTGTCACTTATCAACTGGAGCGATAGACCACTAGGGTTTTCAAATGAGTCTTCTATTGACTAGAAGGAGTCTTACTATTGACAATGAATGTACAGCTAATCTTTAATGCATGAAAGTAAATGCTTGCCTATTTAGGAAGTGAAAGTGTTGAATGGAAAGTGCTATGAAATGACATGCAATAATCTAGCTAAGAAATTACACACATTACTTGCAGAAAAGAACTAATCTAACCTTGCATTCTATCATCTAGCTATTTAAACTAAGTGGACATGGGGATTTATCTTGTCACTCTATGTATGGATGCACTAGCTAACTCATGTTGAAATGGAAAAAAAAAAAGAGTATTTTGATTTTTGACTTAGAAATTTAAATGTTAAGTTAAATAATCTGATATTTGCACGGGAGAAAGGCATGGAAGAGCTAGTCTAAAATGGAAGAGAGGCATGGAAGTCAAGTGGAGGGCCTACCCTATACTCAGACTATCATTTCTTCTCAAAACACGTTGAAACAGGCTGCTACAAGAGATCATGTAGTTGCAACAGTAACTAATACAGGATGTCCTATTTTACTACACGATGTCATGTTTTCCTACAAGAAGTTAGCTGAAGGCCATAGGAAGGTAGGGAAGGTGAAATGCAATTCTGGAAAGATGTTTGATGATGAAATAGGGTGTAGATAATGTGCACATTACCCAATTCTCGGCCCAACACTTCAGGATGGTTGGATTTGTCCAAGGTGGTTCTCCACAGTGGCTACAAAACAGAAATTTGGGTTAGGGGTTGATAGGCCTTGGCAGAAGGTAGAGATGAGGCTAGTGGGATGAGTTCCTCCCTGCAGATCAACAATCCCTGCAAAAAAACATGTTCTTCTCTTCGTTTATGCATATATTCATAAAAATAGGGGGAAAATGAGTTGAATTTGAGAAAACTAATTTATTGATGGCTAATGACTAGATCTATGAACTAAAATGCCTTCTTAAACTATAGAAAACTCAAGAAAAAAAATGAAAATTGTAGGTTTCTCCAAGAAATCATAAACAATGATCTATTCAACAATGAACCTAAGTTATGCAATGATCAAAAGATAAATATGTTTTTGGGGTTGTGAGAGTGGGGCCATCAAACCATGATCCCATGAGGGAGATGAGGAAGAGGCCATTGTCACAATATTTTATGAAGTATTATTTCTCACTATTGTACCACTGATCTACTTCTTCAACTAATGGAAACAAGACTAAACAATCATTCAAATACGTGTTAACCTAAATAAAGCAGAAATAAATGTAGCAGCTAACTATGATTTTAATCTAAGAATACATGTACAAAAAGAGGAACCTCTACAGCTAGGGTGGGCACCAAGCCAAGAGCTTCAACCCTATGAGTCAACTCAATGTTGTATTAAGGTAAACCTTCTCATTATCATCAAAATGTCAAATACAACATAAGATTAATAGTCACAATGTTTCAACTCTAGATTGCCTCTTGGCTACAACAAAAAATCGAATCCTAATGAGGCCCTTGGCCTTATTATTTATACAAACTGAAGCTACCAACATCTTCCTAAAAATTAGGGAGACTTGGCTCCAAAACTTGAGAATGACTTGTCTTCACTGTCACTGGTTTGGCTGCTAATGAACTTGGTTGCCTTGGTTTCTTGTAACTTTGAGCTTATGAGATATGGTGGAGGAATATTTAAATGATTTGAGGAGTTAAAGACGGAGAAAAATCTCCTAAAATCCCTCTTTCTTGTCCACTTCGAGTTCCTACACTTAAGTTTGCCCAAAACTACTCCAATTCCTAGAATTAATGCATATTAGGCCACATAACATAACATCTCAGCTTTACCCTTCTCACTAAGAAAAATATAATAAAATATGTTTGTAACTATGAGAAAAGTGTTGAAATTTGGAAACGAGAATACTCTAATATAATTTGTCCTTAAATTCAATTGTGAATTAAAATCAAATTTAGTCTTAAAAGCTACTTAGAAATAAATAATTAATTCAATTTGAATTAATTAGCTGGAGAAATTCAAGTTAGAAGCCTTTCTGAAGTCATGCAAGAGTTATCCCTTAAATTAAGGAGATAAGATTGAGTTTTATTTGAGTTATAATTAGTTAACTCAGTTTACTGAGTTAAGTCCAGTTAAATTAGTTCCAAACTGTTTGAGGAACTAATAGAGAGTTAACAGACAGTTGATGCATGCATGCACTCAACTAGTGCTACTCTAGTTAACTGAAGATTTCCTCGTTAGAAAGTCATGCATATCTATTTTGAGAAAGACCCAGTTGAGATAAATGTCAAGGAAAGTGTACTATTAGTTGCATATGTTTTCCTATAAAGAAAACTCATGCATGAAATCAAGGAATCATTCCTTGAGGATTGTGCAGTTCTGACATTGTGTGAGAGAGTGTTCCACTTGGTTGGAGGAGATCATCCACTTGGTAACGGGAATATCAACCCGGAGGAACAACACAAGGAAATAGGAGCTTGGAGGGCAAAGATGAAGTCTTGAGAGAAGCCAAGATTTCCAGTGAGCATCTATGAGGCTTGTACTGAGAGCTGGCTAGCTGTGAAAGCTAAGGCTTTGTATAATTCCTATGTATTTCCACCTTGTATGATAATACAATAGTGTGGGGTTTTTAGTTGAGGCTTTCCCCAAAGTATTTTCATGTGTATTGTGCATTCATTCTTCTTCTTCTTGTTGATGATGATGATGATGATAGTGGTTAACGTCCACTGAGACCAAATTGGTCTATCGGACCTATAATTTTCTTAGTTTTTAATTGTTTGGCTCCTCGTCTTTCTTGGCGAGATTGATGTTGTAGCTTTCCTTTTTTTCTCTACGGTCTTCCAAATTAATTTATCTTGCATCTCCTCATCTCTTCTGGTTCTTGGGACATTGGTGTCTTAGCTTCGCAATCTATTGTGTTCGTCCTCTCGAAGATAGATGGAGAAGAAGTTTGGTCTAGGAGATCTGCTTTGCTGTTAAATCAAGATTTATTTTGTGCGGTATCTGAATCCTCATAACTGTTGATGCTTGAGGGGTTGTTGAGTTCACTTTTTTGTTGCTGAGTGGGGCTTCCTCCCTTCTTGTCTTGAGAGTTGTTTCTTTCTTGCCCGATTTCTTGTGATTCAGAGTTTTCTCTGTAGTATTCTTCTTTGATAACAATGTAGTGTTATTTTTGTGCTCCTTCCCACCAAGTAGATCTGTGGTGGTTTTTTCTAGAAGAATTTTTCTGGAAGGCTTCTGGGAAATTTTTGGCTAGATGGCCCGTCTCAAAGCAGGATCGACATCTGAAGAGGACACTTTCATAATTTAGTTTCTGGTTCCACACATAGTCTTTACTTGTTAGGTTTATCTCAGCTGGGAATCCAATGCTGAAGTCCGTTTCCACACAAATGCATGCATAGGTGGTTCTAGCATATTCCTCTGTTTCTCGACACCTACAGTAAAATTTCCCAATTGCATTTCCAATGGCTTTTAGCGAGGAGAGATTCCAGAGATGCAAGGGTAGGCTTGGCAATCTCACCCAAACTGGTGTTGAGGTTATGACTGTTGTTGAGGGATCGAATGATGGGTTCCATGGCTTCATAAATAGGCCTGAGTTTTCCCAAAACCAAGGGCCGAAATCTAGAATACATTGTCTGTTTTCAGGATTTTCAAAATCTACTATAAAAAAACCCCTAGCACAGGGGTAGATATTAATTTCATCAGAAATGACAGGATTCCATACCTCCGAGATCCAATTGTGGAGAGCTGTCAGCCGCGGCCAAAAACCATTGAACAGACAGATTAGGGCACTTTCGGAAAACTTCAAAGCCTCATCAAGTGAGGCCTAGACCACCTAGACAGTGGGAGCTGGAGCTTCAATGACGATATGGGCAGGAGATTTCCCTCTAGAAGCAGACGGAACTGAGCCAGCAGCTATTTTCGCGAAGCTAGGAGCCATATTTGCCAGTACAAAGCCTAGATCCAGCCGCAAAAATAAAAAATATTAGATCTAGATCTAGCCGCAAAATATTAGATCTAAAACCCACCCGCAAAGAAATAAGGCAGAACATTGTTCAGCTCGATCTTTAAGCTTCCGCAAATTGATAGTAGAAGTAGGTTATATTATTTTTCTTTGATTTATATTGCATTATTGGGTTAACCTACATCAGATTTTCTACATGGTATCAGAACTAGATTTGTAGAAATTTCTACATTTTAACGGAGCTGTGAACAAGTATACTGAGAAGAGAATTCGAAGTTTGAAGTTTGGGGTTGCAGGTGCAAATCAAATTTATATCATACTTCAAGGTTGGAAAATGCCATTCTATGAGTTGAGACTCGAGTATGCCTTGGAAGGTAGCTCGAATTACATAGCATGGAAAGATAGAACGGAGGTTGTATTAGAAGATAATGGCTTGAAGGAATTCATTAATAAAGAAATCCAAAAGCCAGCTTCAACTAATGCACAAGAGTTGGCTGAGTGGAAGAAGTGTGTGGTGAAGGTAAGACGGATCATCCTTGAGGGAGTTTCTGACCATATTGTCTCAAGTCTCCGTGGGAAGGATACTCCATTTTCAATGTGGAAGACATTGAAGGACCTCTACTAGAATAGTAGTGACCAAAGGAAATTGGTGCTCAAGGATAAGCTTCAAAGAATCAAGATGGAGAAGGGCGATACTATTTCCACATATTTGAACAAGCTCACCACTTGTAGAGATGAGCTTGGCAGTGTGGGAATAACTATTGCCGATGATGATATGGTGAGCCTCACTCTCCTAGGCCTTCCAAAGAGTTGGAATAGCTACCAAGACTTTGTGAATGGAAGGGAGAAAATGTCGAATTGGGAATGATTGTGGTTGGATCTTATGCATGAGCAGATAAGGAGGAGCACACAAGATGGCTCTTCATCCAAGGATGATCATGAAGAAAATCTGGCCTTAGCAAGTAAGGCAAGGAAAGGGAAGGGGAAGGCTTCCCATTTCAAATCGAATTCTTCTCATGGAGGGAAGAAGGGTGACATGTCTACAGTGAGATGCTTTAATTTTCATGAGATGGGACATTATGTGACTAATTGCCCATCGATGAAGTCCAAGAAGGGATCCTCGGAAGGATCGGAAAGTGAGGCATTAGCCTCTCAGTTCCAAATGGAATCTACCCTCATCACATGCATGGTGTCATCGATGATGGGTTGTGTTTGGTATCTTTACAATGAAGCCTTATTCCACATAACCAGTGATAAAAGTTTATTCAGTGCCTTAGAGGAGAAAGACATCAAGATGCGCATAGAGATGGGTAATGACAGAAGGTATAGTGTTTCAGGAGTGGGCACGGTTGATTTTCAGAGGGAGCATGGAGCTCCTCTCACCTTGATAGATGTGAAGTATGTGCCTCGACTGAAGAAGAATTTGGTATCGGTCATGATGTTGGAGGACAAAGGCTACAATTTTGTCTTCAGTAAAGGAAAGGCGTTCCTAAGACACATAGCCACTAGTCAAACCAAGAGGATAGGGATTCGGGTAAATAATCTCTATAAACTAGAGGTAGATGATTGTGCATCATTGAGTATGAAAGAAGAATTGGTGCAAAGCCAAGACATTGGTGAGTTGTGGCATAGGCGGTTGGGCCATTTGCATCATTGGGCTTTGAAGATAATGCAGCAGATATCTACAGGACTTCCCAAAGGTAAACTTGAGGAAGTTAACACATGAAAAGGTTGTACCTTGGGAAGGTACACCAAGTATTCATTTCATGATCGACACAGTAGAGTAGAGGCTATCTTAGAGAGAGTTCATACTGATGTGTGTGGACCATTTTCGATGGCATCCACAGCGAAGCAAAGGTATTTTGTGATTTTCATTGATGACTATTCTCATAAATGCTGGATTTATTTCATGCAGAAGAAGGACCAAACCTTCACAAAGTTTTGTGAGTTCAAAGCTTTGGTAGAGAAAGAGTCAAGGAAGAATATCAAAGCCTTAAGAAGCAACAATGGTGGAGAATATGGCTCTCAAGAGTTTAAGGACTTATGTGCAGTGGAAGGAATTAAACGAGAGTTGACGGCACCTCATAACCCACAATAGAATGGGGCAGACAAGAGGAAGAAAAGAACTATTGTAGGGAGAGCACGAGCAATGATGCATGACCAAGGCCTACCACTTCACTTGTGGGCTGAGGCATGCAACACAGCGGCCTATTTGCAGAATAGAAGCCTGCATCGCATACTTGGGGTGAGACACCATGGGAAGCTTTCTCTGGTAAGAGACCAGATGTGGATCACTTTAGGATCTTTGGCTCATCGGTATATTTCCATGTGACAAAGTATGCACAGAAGAAGCTTGATCCGATAGTAGAGTTGGGGATATTTGTGGGGTACACTAATACACCCCACAACTATTGGGTGTACTTGCCTACCAGTCAGAGGTCAATGGTTCGCAAAGATCTCAAGTTTGATGAGAAGAAGGCCATGCTACTTTCCCTTGAGAGGGAGATACAACTACAGGTTGTGGAGGAACAATTGGTTCCTGAGGAGGAGGAGCCTCCAACTCAAGTGGAGCAGCCACATGCACAGGTTCCAGGAGTGGAGACATCCACTCAAGCAAAGTCTTCCAGAGATGGACGGAAGTGCACAAGAGAAGCTGACATATTGTTGGAGTATGCGAGAGAGAATGTGGGAGCACCATCTTGTCAGCATAGACATAGAAGGTCACCTACGAGGTACACTGGATACATGGTCCTTGTTGGGGAATGTGTTGAGATCAAGCCATCTTCCTTTGAGGAAATAGTGCAACAGCCGATTTGGGTTGATGCTATGGTGGAGGAGTATGACTCCATAGTTCATAACAGTGTTTAGGACATGGTTCTAAGACCAAAGAACAAGTCAATTGTGAGTTCCCATTGGCTTTACAAGGTAAAGCAAGCTGCTGATTATGGGAGGATCATGTTCCTGCACTATATTTCGACAAAGGAGAAAGATTCTGATATTTTGACAAAGGCATTGTCAAAGTGTAAATTCAAGTTCCATAGAGACAGGAGCGGGGTGGCAGATAATCCCTTTCTTGTTGAGAGGGAGTGTTGAAATATGGCAACAAAAATATTCCAATTTAATTTTTCCTTGAATTAAATTCGAATTTAGTCTTAACAACTAATTGGAAATAATTAATTAATTCAATTTGAATTAACTAGTTGGAGAAATTCAAGATAGAAGTCTTACTGAAGTCATGCATAATTTATCCCTTAAATTAAGGAGATAATATTGAGTCATATTTGAGTTATAATTAGTTTACTTAGTTAAATCCAGTTAAATTAGTTCCAAACTATTTGAGGAACTAATAGAGAGTTAACAGTCAGTTGATGCATGCATGCACTCAACTAGTGCTACTCCAGTTAACTGAATATTTCCTCATCAAAAACTCATGCATGTCTATTTTGAGAAAGAACCAGTTGAGTTAAATGTCAAGGATAGTGTACTATCAGTTGCATGTGTTTTCCTATAAATAAAACTCATGCTTGCAGTCAAGGAACAATTCCTTGAGGATTGCGCAGTCTTGACAATGTGTGAGAGAGTGTTCCACTTGGTTGGAGGAGATCATCCACTTGGTAACAGGAGAATCATCCCAGAGGAATAGCGCAAGGAAATAGGAGCTTGGAGGGCAGAGAGGAAGGATTGAGAGAAGCCAAGATTGCATGTGAGCATCTGTGAGGATTGTACTGAGGGCTAGCTAGCTATGAGAGCTAAGGCTTTGTATAATTCCTATGTATTTCTGCCTTGTATGATAATACAATAGTTTGGGGTTTTTAGCTAAGGCTTTCGCCAAAGTATTTTCATGTGTATTGTGCATTAATTCTTCTTCTTCTAGTTATATTATTCAGCTCGATCTTTAAGCTTCCTCAAATTGATAGTAGAAATAGGTTATAGTACTGTGCTTTGATTTGTATTGCATTATTGAGTTAACCTACATCATATTTTCTACAAAAAGTTGATTTTAATAAGTTGGAGAGTGGCATTAAGACCCATATAGTTTACCTATTGATAAGCCTCATAAATTTTCTCGCCTCATGTAGAGCTTGGACCCCAGCCATTCAAACTATGGTGTAGACAACTATGCTTAATGGAATATTTGTGATGGTTTTGATATCTATATTCTTGGTTTTTGTCTTGCAGGACCCATGGAAATGTCTAGCTATTAGCATTTCAATTCTTTCTCCTCCAGCACGAGGATCAGACAATTTAACTCGTTGTTATATTTTGGAAAAACCAGTGATGAAGTATATGTCTACAACCTCTATGTCAAGCTCTTGTTCCCATATTATAAACATTTGACAATCTACATCCCACCATCCTATCAAGTGTTGCAATAACTGCACTCGGGCTCTGATCCCAGGGGTACAGAAGAACTTAATAAATCCACATGCCTAAAGAGCCCTTATGCAATTTGGATCATGTGATGCTTGATGGTCTTCCACTTCATGACCTCTTTCCTTCCACTCAATAGCCATTTTCTCTAGCAAATAACATGTAAAACATTAATCAACAAGGTTTTAATCTAACACCATGAAGGAAAATTTGCAAAACAGTCAGCAATTTTGAAGATCTATTGAAATAATTTGTATTTTGGCATCAATGTGCTTGTCTATAATTTTTTTTGCGCTTCCAATGTGATGGCACCATTAATCTCAGGTAGGGTAGCGCGATCTCGATGGGTAAAACCTGTGCTAGCCACCCTTGACTCAAGTTTTCTTCTTCTCCTCCTAGTTACCTATTCTATGGTTTAAATTGCTTCAAATTACTATCAAATTGTAGAGGAAGGACATATCTTTTACCTCTGATAGACGGTTTATTGAATGGTTCCCTGGATCGATCACACTCCTCACCTAAAGATTGGCGAGATTTAGGAAAAAATGTGCTCTCCAAATTGCAAAATGATGAACGGTAAATGTATTTTACTTTTGGAGTTAGAAAAAAAAAGGAAGAAGAATAAGAAGAAGTAATGTTACCATTTAGGGCATATTTTTACCTATATTTGTATATTTTTCTTGAACCAGGTAATGTTTTTTCACATGTGTAGCAACAAGTTATTACTAGTTGGCGACAATAATTGGTTTTGGACGAACTATCAAATTTCATTTTATCACTTTTTCGGAACCCCCTTGGAGTCATCTTTCAACTATTTTCTTACTCTCAAAACATGAAAATATTGTTGAGAAATTGTTTTTTCGAACTCGTAAAAGTAAATAAAAGACATCTACTCAGTATAAGTTTAACCCTTTTCCGGAATGAGATAGACTAGTTACAAAAAATGAATACCTTAGTCGAACATGGCAAATAGGTTCTCTTGAGTATTTTTTTCTACCTTTTCATGCTTAAGAGACTATCTACGAAAAGGGGCATCTGGAGTTTCCTTTTTGCCTCATTTTCAAACTCTCTAAACATGAAAAATACATTGAGTTACCCCTTTGTTGGACTTATAAAACTGAAACGACAAACGACATATCACCATGACGAGACAGAGCTAATCCTTCCTAGGGCTTGTTAAAAATACTAGGATGGATTCATGTGAAGGATGAACTTATACGACAAGCATATAGTATCCTCTTCAAGATTGAGATTAAAAATAAAGAGGTACTCGCTATAAATAGTGGGGGAAAATGGAAGGAAAGACATATCCTGTATTTTGTATAAAAGGCAGCATGTCGCTCTTAAACATGACACTTATTTGTATCTCGTGTCGGGTTTGGGTTATCCTCACTCCGTCATTTTCCTTACTAGTTTTTTCGAATCCATTTGTCTCTCATCTGATTATATCCTATTGTCACCATGGCCTCTTATCCTCTTATGAGTCAAATGCTTCCAAATTCTGGAGTTGTGTCATTGATATGTTTAATAGAAGTCCCATCTACAAATTCAAACCTCTTATACCATGTTTGACTTTTCTGCAACAATCCTAAATCACTCTTACCGCCTCTGTAAAATCCTATATTTCGTGTCGATGATATGGGAAACATTATGGCCCTCCTTCGACGAATCACTTCCTCTCGACTCCAACTCATTATCTAAGAAGATGGTCTAGGCACTCCCTTACAATACCTCAGATCTTGCATGCCTCAATGGTAGGTTCTTCGCATTCGATGATAGGTTCACATCACTAGCCTTCAATCGAATGATTCTGCAAGTGTTTGACTTCAGCTTCATTGTTCACACTCTTGTATTGTGTTTTTGTATCTTGAGATCCATCGTCATTATTGGCGGTTTCTCTCCTACATGTTAACATTTTACATCATTGACCAGTAATCAGTTGGTTTCTATCATGTTCGACTTCGTCACATATGTTCACATTGTTAGACTCATCCTTTGGTTGAATTAGGATAGAAATGAAGACCCTGGGTTTCATCTGATAATTCCAGGCTACGTGGAGTTATTAAGTATCCATGATTGTACTCATGGTCCCTTCTATTCTAATGGTTATCTCCATGTCGCGAATCCATAAACATAATCCTTTCTATTTGGATGGTTGTGTCCATGTCATGGATTCATGTATCGTTAGATGCCTACTTAGAGATGTATTATTAGTCATACTTATATCAAAGATGTCAAATATGTTATATTATGTTTGATTTGCAGGCCTCCTGATAGTGTTTCTCTAATTCCTTGCCTTTGCTTGTAAATAAATTCAACCATCACTTCATGTTCTGCCTTCATGCTTTAGGGGGCATATGTTATATAGTATTTTGTCACACTCCCCATATCGTATCCTGGAGTGTTGAACTTTGTGTTGTTAATGCCACAAATGATGGAAGTTGTCAATGTATTCACCATGAAACATGTTCAGAAACATCCCTAAAGAAAATAAGAAGACTTTCCTTGAAAGAATCTCAAAGAAACTTGTAAAAAATACTTGTTTTCAGGATCAATGTGTTTTACATGACTAGTGACCCATGTTGGTAACTTGTTGCACTATATAGTCCTAACACTTCCAGCGCGACTTTTATCAGGGAGACCTGAACTAAACCTCTTCAGGAAGTTTTTCCCAAAATGGAGGAGAAGCTTCTCTTACTAGAAGTCTCGATAACGACAAACTGGTTATAGGTGAATGAGGATTGGAACGAGACCTCCCATTCATGGTCCCTGATCCTACTTTCATGGATATTTGCCTTGAGATGTGGAACTTCTCCCTCCTTTCATGTATCATCGACTCCCTCTCATTCCCTATAAATGACATCCCTATTATCCACTAATGGTTGGTGCTTTTTTGGTTTCCTTCCTAGTGCTGAAATATGCCCAAATGTTGCCCATTTTTCTAAGGAGAAATGAGTGCTTGAAGGTTAAGGCTAGGACTTGGAAACTCACCTAAAGGAGGATTCTAACATCAAGGCTTAAGTGTTTGTAATGTTCCTTTTACCATCTATTAATAATACATTATGTGTTTGCCTTCCATAAATGTGTTAATGACTGGTCATTTAGTGTAATACTCCTTGATCTGTTACATGGTTTATATTGGAATGATTTTTGCTATGTATGTGTTTGTTGTCTCCACATGATCTTCCTTGCAGGTATTCATCCATAACGGTGAAGAGGAGATTGAACTTAGAAGCAAAAGAATCAATAATGACACCAACGGATGTTAGCATCAGAGTGAGGTAGGGCATATATCATCTATTATGTTTTATAATATAAACTAGGAAAGTTTACATATATTTGTCTTCATTTGTTGCTATATCCTCCCATAGGACTAGAGGGATCGTTCATCCCCACAAAAAGCATTTCTTGCACAACACATGTGCATATTGATTTGGATCAGGAGTGCATTAGTTGTGTCCTGGAAAGAAATGAGTTGTTCCTAAAGGGGAAATGATCACAATGGATGGCATGGTTGGAAATTGGAGGAAGATTTCATGCTAGAGTCAAATAACTGAGTAGGTTAAGGTGCAATGGAGGCACGATAGACGAAATGAAGCCACATAGGAGATGGTTGTTCAAATGAGGGTGTAATGCCCATTTTTGGTTGTTGAGTAAGAAGTTGTAAATGTAATTGTAAATATGTAAGGATTGTTTATAAATCTTAGCTTCGTTTTAGTATTTTGCTACCAATATCACTAAGGACGATGTTCCCCTTAAGCCCAGGTAGGGTTTGTAACATTCCTGGTATACTCCCCCTAATTTTTATAAGGTAATTATACTTTGACTATTTAAATGATTATAAATTTATTTGAATGGCATGAAGAGTGGGACCATAGATCCATGATATAAGGGGGGAAAGAGGAATAACTTGAGTGTTGGCATTATGATTCTGGTTTGGTACTATGGCACAGGTGTTGTACTTGATGGCAACTCACTCTAGTGGCAGATCTCAGTTCAGGCACTCAAATTCATGGAAAATAAGATACCTGCAGGTAATCCTAGAAGAAGCTGTGGACCCGCAGGTACTCCGACCAAGGAGTGTGGACATACTCACAGGTGCTCCGTTCAGAAGGTGTGGGCCTCAGTTTCACTCACTCCAATGCAGAAAAGCGCGTGCACGTGGGAATATTCATGAATGGTTCATGGTATTAGTCCGACAGTTTTTGATCAAATGGTTTTGGTCCGTGGTATTGCATCCAAAAGTATTGATCCCAAGTATTGGGTTCATGGTATTGTGTTATTATGGTTTTGGAAAATGGTATTGTGAAAGGCTTGCCTATAAAAAGGAAAGGAGATCACTTTGCTAGACACTAGTGAAAATTTAAATATCTTAAGATCTGAAATTTTAGGTGATTAATTTTAAAAGCTAGATCTAAACCAAGGAGAAAACTTAAGGCGAATCTATTGATAAATCGTGATCTCTCAGGCGCATGAGCAGATCTGTGGATCTGACTGATTGTGGCACATTGGAGGACTGTTAATTTGGCCCTAATAAGAAGTCCGCAGGCGATCCAAAGGCGCAGTGCGGTGGTACGCAGCGCAGAAAAAGGCGCAGTGCAGGGGTACGCAGCTCCGAAAAAGGCGCAGTGTGAGGTACGCATCGCAAGAGAAAGTGCAGTGCGGGGGCACGCAGCGCAGCAAAAGGCGCAGTGAAAGGTACGCAACGCAGGAGAAAGCGCAGTGTGGGGGGCACGCAGGGCATCAAAAGGCGCAGTGTGAGGTATGCAGGGCAGAAGAAGGCACAGTGCGGATGTACACTGTAAGTCAGATAGTAAAGGTGCGGATCTGAGCAGAAGTACGCGGAGCAGAAGAACGACCAGTGCGGATCTGCGCAGTTTAGACTTAGAAGAGCTGCGTATATACGCAGGCCCCTATTGGTGAAGTTGCGGACTTATCTTGAAACATTTGTTGACTGTCTTTTATCTATTGCTGCAAAATTTTGGGTTTAGATTTCTGGTATTACTTTTCTGTTTACTACATTCTGAAGAGTTGGGTGATTCATTGGTTGATTGTATAAGGAGATTGGGTGATTTGCATGTACTTGATGATTATTTGATCTTCTTGGATCCAGTTTGAAAATTCATGAAACGTGGTCCTTTAAGAAGTAAAAGAGCTAAGGGGGTTGTAGCTCCCTTCCAGGAGATACTAGAAAACGAGAGAGAGTTGTAGCTCTCTGCAGGTTGCAGCCTGTGTACTGGTAAAGGACTGCACCTGTACAAAATCATTGTAAAAGAAGTTTCTAATTGAAAGAAGATACAGACATATTGCAGCAGGTGGTTTTTACCCACATTGGGTTTCCACCTTATATCTGGTGTTCTTTGGTGTGATTTTTTCTTGTTTCATGCTTATTATTATATGGTCTGACATACAAGTTAATGATCAATATTTGAAGATTAAATTAAGTATAAATCGGGAAGAAATATTGAAAAGAATTTGATAATATTGATTCACCCCCCCCTCTTAGTATTATTTCCAATAATTGGTATCAGAGCAGGTCCTTCTGAAGAAGCTTGATCGCTTGAAGGAAGATCTTTCATCATGAGCAACTACGAGAGAGAAGCATCAATCAGGCCACCAGTTTTTGATGGGACAAACTTCGTATATTGGAAGGTAAGAGTTACTACCTATCTTCAATCTCTGGGTACAGAAGTCTGGGATATCATAGATACAGGGTATACTTTTCCAGCATCAACTCCCACAAATCCGGCTGAGCAGAAGAAATATGAAACAAATGCAAAGGCGGTCAATACTCTATTGGGATGTCTATCACAGTCAGAATTTGTCAAAGTCATGCAGTATAAATCCGCAAAGGAAAAATGGGACAAGATTGTTCTGAGCTATGAAGGAGATGATCAGGTAAAACGAGCGAAACTTCAAACCCTCAGAATTCAGTTGAAAATCTCAGAATGTACAATGATGAAAGTGTGGCTAACTATTTTCTTTGTGTAGATGAGATTGTTAATTGTATGAAAAATTTGGGTGAAGAAGTAAAAGAGGCTATTGTGGTTCAAAAAGTTCTAAGATCTTTGTCCCCTAGAATTGAATCTAAAGTTTCTGCAATAGAGGAAAAGGAGAATCTTCAAAACCTTAAAATGTCACAGCTGCATGGAATTCTAACTGCTTATGAAATGAGGAAAGGAGGACCATCAGACAGGAGAGACGCTGCCTTCAAAGCTTCTGGCAAAGGAGACTACTATGAGTCAGGACACATATCAGAAGAAGAATAAGAATCAAATTTTGTCAAAAATCTTCAGCGGGGTGCTGGACGATTCCAAGGTAAGTTACCATTCAAATGCTTTGCTTGTGGAAGAGTAGGTCACTATGCTGTCAAATGTCCCCACAAGGATAAGATTGACAAAGGGAAGGAACCTGTTAGATGGAACAAGAAATAGAATGCAAATAAGAAAAGCTATTACACTCATGAAGATAGTGATGGACTATCAAATAGCGATGAAGATGAACGAGGTAATCACTATAAACTTTTAATGGCCTTTGAAGATGATGATTACATGGATGCTATAGATGTGGATGGATTTTATGAAGATATTTCTAGACTCAAAACATGTTTAGAAGAAAAGAATATGATCATTGATACTCTCCAAATTCAACTTGATGAAAAAGAAAAATTTCTTGAGAAGTTAGAATGTGAAATTGTTGGCCTTAGAAAAGAAATTGAGAAAACAAAGGCCCTTAATCTGAAATTTGTTAAAGGATCTGATACTCTGGATGAGATTATCAATGTGCAGCGTTCCCCTCTAATAAAGACAGGTTTGGGGTATAATGGAGAAGCATCTCAAGCTTCCACCTCCAAAAGTTATCTTCATGCAGCAAGAAGGAGTGAGCAAAGGCCTAATAGAAATCATCAGGTAAATCAGGGACATTCTTCCTCAAGAACGAACAAATACTATCAAGAAAATCGGGGGCATGCTACCTTAAGGAAAAACAGAAGCTACAACCAGCCACAGGTAAAATCTTCCCAATTTTCTTCAAGAATGGATGTCAATAGAAACTACAATCGGTTGGATTATAGTCGCAGAAATTTCTTCAATGGCCAATGTTTCTCTTGCCATAACTTTGGTCACAAAGCAGCTCAATGTGTTGCCTATAAGACAATCATGACTAGAGAAGCTCAAAAACAAAGAAGTATATCTGCAATCACGAAGAGGACCTATAACAACTTTTCCGCCCTTGAAAGTGAAATTGAATGTTCTATTTGTAATAACTTTGGTCATAAAGATGTTGAATGCAAGAGCAGGTTTTGGAAGACATCTCAGAAGGAACAAACCTCAAGTGCCAAAACATGGAGAATGAAGGAACCCCAAATAGAAAGATGTGGGATAGCCTTATATGTGGAAGGACAGGAAAATCAATGGTACATCGACAGCAGATGTTCGAAGCATATGACAGGTGATAAAGAAAAACTTGAATCATATACTGCTTTAGAAAAGGGAAAGAAAATTTCTTTTGGAAATGATACCCCTGCAGCCATAAAACGAAAAGGCACTGCTCAGTTGAAAGAAAAGGTCAAGGCTGGAAATGTTTTGTACGTTGATGGCTTGAAGCATAACCTATTGAGTGTCAGTCAGATGTGCGATAATGGAACCGAGGTAATATTTTGATCATATGGGTGTAGTTTTCGAGATCTTGATACAAGAAGAACAGTAATCAAAGGCAGAAGAACTCCAAATAATCTATACATATTTGAAGAAGGAGAACAACAATGTTATTTGAGCAAGAATGATGAACACTGGTTATGGTATCGGAGGTTGGGGCATCTAAGCTTTTCACAAATAACAAAAGCATGCAAATGCCAGGCAGTTCGTGGTCTTCCAGACATCAAAATTCCAGACAACACCATATGAAAATCATGTCAGTTTGGTAAGAAAACCAGAACTAACTTCCCTGAGAAGGAAGCATCAGCCAGCAGGCCTCTTGAGCTAGTCCATACAGATGTATGTGGTCCATTTAGGACAAGGTCACCTTGAGGAGAAGAATACTTTATATTATTCATTGATGACTTCTCCGGGATGGTTTGGTTAGGAGTTATGAAGCACAAGGACGAAGCATTCGAAAAATTCCAATCCTTCAAAACCCTGGTTGAAAATTAATCAGATTACAAAATTAAGTGCCTCAGGTCAGACAGAGGAGGGGAGTTTACCTCAAATGAATTTTTCAATTTCTGTGAAGAACATGGAATAAGAAGGGAATTCTCTACAGCTAGGACTCCTCAGCAAAATGGAGTGGTGGAAAGGATGAACAGAACAGTCCAACAAATGGCTTGTGCTATGCTTGGTGAGTCTAGAACTCCCTCAACCTTCTGGGGTGAGGCTGGATATGCTGCAGTTGTTATTCTCAACGAAACAAATGTTCGAGTGAACAACACTCAAACTACGCATGAGCTCTGGTATGGTGAAACTCCTTTGGTAAAGCATTTAAAAAATTTTGGGAGAAAATGCTATATTAAGAATACTGATGAACAGCTTGGAAAACTTGAACCTAGAGCTGATGAAGGCATTCTCCTTGGTTATTCTCCCTACAGCAAAGCATATAAGTGTTATAATAAAAGACTTGGAAGAATTGTTGACAGCATTGATGTAGTGGTTGATGAAAAAGGATACATCCCTAGGTAAGTAAATCATGAAGATATCGAAGAGGATGAAGACTACTCTCCAAATCAGACAAATGATGAAGAAGAACCTCAAGAGGCACCAGAGGAACAGATAAGGATAGAAGAGAGGACTCCATCTAGGTACGTTTAGAAGAATCATCCAGAATCTCAGATTTTGGGGCAGAAAAAAGTAGGTGTACAAATTCGAAGAACAATTGCAGAAGCCTCAAGCTATTTGGCATTGCTCTCTTCCACTGAGCCACAAAATGTAAGAGAAGCTTGCAAAGATGAATGTTGGATCAAGGCAATGGATGAAGGACTTGAGCAGATTGAAAAGAAAAACACTTGGGAGTTGGTTCCTAGACCAAAAGATAAGAATGTCATAGGGACAAAATGGATCTTCAAGAACAAGTTGAATGAAAATGGGGATGTTATTAGAATCAAGGCCAGACTTGTTTGTAAAGGGTATGCTCAACAAGAAGGAATAGACTTTGAAGAAACCTTTTCTCTTGTTGCTAGACTTGAGGCCATTCGAATGTTCCTTGCTCTCTCAAGCTTTCAGAAGTTCAAAGTTTCTCAAATGGACGTGAGATCAGCCTTTCTGAATGGGGACTTAGAAGAAGAAGTGTACATTGAGCAACCAGATTCTTTCATCCTTGGGAATGATCCAAATCTTGTATGCAGACTAAAAAAGGCTCTCTATGGTCTTAAACAGGATCCAAGGGCTTGGTACTATCATTTGGACAAATATCTTCATCAACAAGGTTTTTCAAAAGGATCAGCAGATAATAATCTTTATATAAAAATTGAAAATGACAAATTGCTAATACTTGTTGTGTATGTAGATGATATTATCTTTGGCAGCAATGAAGAAGCTATGAGTCAAAGCTTTGCCTTGGTGATGCAGAAAGAATTCGAAATGTCTTTGCTTGGAGAACTGACATACTTTCTTGGATTGCAAATCCAACAAAAAGAAGGTGGTATCTTCTTGTCTCAAACCAAGTACCTCAAGCAGATTCTGAAGAAGTGTGGCATGGAAGATTCAAAACCAGTATGTACCCCTATGGTTACAGGATGCAGTCTCAATACAAATGATGAATCAGCAGCAGTGCATCAACCAACCTACAGATCCATGATTAGAAGTCTACTTTATTTGAAAGGTACCCGACCAGACATCATGCATGCAGTGGGAATAGTTGGAAGATTTCAGGAAAATCCAAAGGAAACTCATCTTCAGGCAGTGAAGAGAATTTTCAAATATCTTCAAGGGACTCAAAATTATGGCTTATGGTATCGTAGAGATACAAATCTCACACTTCATGCTTATACAGATGCAGATTGTGCCGGAAGCGTGGATAACAGGAAGAGCACAAGTGGTGGTGCATTCTTTATGGGTTCCAGATTAGTATCTTAGTTAAGCAAGAAACAGATTTCGATTGCCTTGTCTACAGCTGAAGTAGAATATGTTGCTGCTACATCTTGCTGCACTCAACTCCTTTGGATGATGCAGACCTTGCAGGGTTTTCAAATCACTTGTACACCACCTATCTCCATCTTATGTGATAATACAAGTGCAATTAGCATTTCAAAGAACCCAATCATGCATTCAAAGACCAAGCACATACCGATCAAGTATCATTTTCTCAGGGAACAAGTGCTTGAACAAAAAGTCAAGTTGGAGTATTTTCCTTCTAAGGAACAAGTTGTTGATATAATCACCAAACCATTGCCGAGGGAGACCTTTGAATACCTCAGGAAAAAGCTGGGGGTAGTTGATGCATCATTTTTTTGTTGAATCTCATCTGTTGGTTGTACGCGAGGTTTATATGGGGTATACACATACATTTGCTGGTGTATGGATTGATCGTAGATCGAATGGCACAGGTTCAGGGGGAGCACATATAATGCATTGTTGGAATTATGGTAGCTTAGAAGCAGAACATGGATGCTGATCTGAACATGGCTGCAATATGTCTCTATCTCTTTCATGGTCATGGTGGATTATGGTTCTTCTTGAAGAAATTTATGGTAGATTATGGTGGATTATGGATCTGGTCAGGGGGAGCATTATCAGCAGAGCAAAGGCTTAAGCATGTTCTCAGGGGGAGCATAACCCTTTGCCCTTGATGTTAAAGGGGGAGAATGACGTTGAGGATCTTAAGGTTGCCATCAAGTCCAAAGGGGGAGATTGTTGGCACTATGATTCTGGTTTGGTACTATGGCACAGGTGTTGTACTTGATGGCAACTCACTCTAGTGGCAGATCTCAGTTCAGGCACTCAAATTCATGGAAAATAAGATACCCGCATGTAATCCTAGAAGAAGCTACAGACCCGCAGGTACTCCGACCAAGAAGTGCGGACATACTCGCAGGTGCTCCGTTTAGAAGGTGCGGACCTCAGTTTCACTCACTCCAATGCAGAAAAGCGCATGCACGTGGGAATCTTCATGAATGGTTCATGGTACTAGTCCGACAGTTTTTGATCAAATGATTTTGGTCCGTGGTATTACATCCAAAAGTATTGATCCCAAGTATTGGGTTCATGGTATTGTGTTATTATGGTTTTGGACCATGATATTGTGAAAGGCTTGCCTATAAAAAGGAAAGGAGATCACTTGGCTAGATACTAGTGAAAATTTGAATATCTTAAGATCTGAAATTTTGGGTGATTGATTTTAAAAGCTAGATCTAAATCAAGGAGAAAACTTAAAGCAAATCTATTGATAAGTCGTGATCTCTCGGGTGCATGAGCAGATCTGTGGATCTGACTGATTGTGACACATTGGAGGACTGTTGATTTGGCCCTAATCAGAAGTTCGTTGGCGATCCGAAGGCGCAGTGCGGGGGTGCGCAGCGCAGCAAAAAGCATAGTGCGGGGGTATGCAGCACAGAAAAAGGCGAAGTGCGAGGTACGCAGCGCAGGAGAAAGCGCAGTGCGGGGGTCACGCAGCGCAGCAAAAGGCGCAGTGCAAGGTACGCAGGGCAGAAGAAGGCACAGTGTGGATGTACGCTGTAAGTCAGACAGTAAAGGTGCGGATATGAGCATAAGTACATAGAGAAGAAGAACGACCAGTGCGGATCTGCGCAGTTTAGACTCAGAAGAGCTGCGGATATACGCAGGCCCCTATTGGTGAAGTTGTGGACTTATCTTGAAACATTTGTTGACTGTCTTTTATCTATTGCTGCAGAATTCTGGGTTTAGATTTCTAGTATTACTTTTCTGTTTACAGCATTCTGAAGAGTTGGGTGATTCATTGGTTGATTGTATAAGGAGATTGGGTGATTTGCATGTACTTGATGATTATTTGATCTTCTTGGATCCAGTTTGAAAATTCATGAAATGTTGTCCTTTAAGAAGTAAAAGAGCTAAGGGGGTTGTAGCTCCCTTCCAGGAGAGACTAGAAAACGAGAGAGAGTTGTAGCTCTCTGCAGGTTGCAGCTTGCGTACTGGCAAAGGACTGCACTAGTACAAAATCATTGTAAAAGAAGTTTCTAATTGAAAGAAGATAGAGACATATTGCAACAGGTGGTTTCCACCCACATTGGGTTTCCACCTTATATCTGGTGTTCTTTGGTGCGATTATCTTTTTTTCTTGTTCTTGCTCATTATTATATGGTACTGACATACAAGCTAATGATCAATATCTGAAGCATAAATTAAAGTATAAATCTGGAAGATATATTGAAAAGAATTTGATAATATTGATTCACCCCCCCCTCTCAGTATTATTTCCAACACATCATGAAATGATTCATTATCCTTAATCCATGATGGCTTATGTTTATACTCCCAAATGGATAAAACTCATTGGTATAATAATAAGGGGATAAGAGTATAACACTTTCATTGGCATATTTTTACTTCTTACACCATTCCTGACTCTTAAGGAGAAATTGAGCCTCCCTTTCTCTACAATAAGAATTCCAAAAGAAAAATAAAATATCAAATGCTTAAAACATTGTCTAAAGAGGATAGGGGGTCTCATCATGAGCTAGCCTACCATGATCATAAGGATGTAACAGGTGACATTCTAATTTGGCTACCAAACCAAGGCAATGACCTTCTTGATAATTAATATGTCAAAAGAATAGGGGGTCTCATCACAAGCCAACCTGATCACTTTGTTACACCCTGGTGAGTGGCACTATGTTTATCTGGTCACCGTGCCATCATAGTGATCTCTTTATGACAAATAAAAGAAGAATTAATTGTAAGAAGGACTTTGGCTCATTTGGGGGGGGTTAAAAAGCAACCCTGTCGAGGTCATGAATGCTTGCTGGCAGCAGTGGCTCTACTTGTGGTATTGGAGTATCATCTTATATTGCCATATGTCATCTAGCTCTTATCACCTATGAATTTATTTCTAACGAGAATTTCCATTTAGGTAGCACTTTTACAAGCCGAATAGCATGGTGACTTTAATCTATATTCATTATATTCCATACGCCATTCCATATGCCCGATCATTAAATGACAGTGATTAAACACATACCGCTGATTATGCTGATGTGATTAATTCTGCTCATGGTAAAGATCTTTGACATAATGAATTAAAATTGTTGTTTTTATTTGATTTGGCCAATTCACGTCTAACAGTGAATATTTCTTAAATGCTTTACTGGTTAGAGTGTTGTGTTTTTAGATTGGTTTCCAGCATTTATTTCGCATTAGTCTATTTGCTTGCTTTTCACGTGCTGAAAGGACATGGATGCCCTTTTCTTGTCAGAGGGTGGATGGCCTGTGTATGCACGACACATATCACAGTTATGGATAACTGTGTGGCAATCATTCAGATTACCTCCGGAGTACAAACTGCATGATGAGCATGAAAGTTTAATAATTAGCAAGAAATTTCGATTGGACGAAGAATGGAAACCATTATGGCGGGCATGCGAACTTACAATTCTGTGTTAAGTATGGCTAGGAGGATGAGTGACTTAACTAAAAATGATAATAATTGTCCAAGTAGCGTCATTTTCCTGTTAATTGTTGTAATATACATTGATGTTGTTTTGCATTACAGGGGTGAAACACAATTCTATACAGGAGAACCAACCCCAAGTGCAGTAGCCATGGGCAAAAGAGCTATCTGGAGTGAACCTCCAATACTAATGGTGTCGGATCAAGCTCGCGAAATCCTTGAACACGCTGGCTGGCTGAAGTATTTAAATAGATTGCAGGGATTTCATGAGGAGCTAACACTGGAATTTCTGCAAAGTCTGCAGAATGGTAGTACAGTGGTAAAAGGTATAAGCATGCTAGTTTATGAAGAAGTCTTAGCCGAAGTCACCAGAATTCCGGCAGAAGGGGTGAAATGGGCAAATAAACGCGTCCTTTTATACAACACAATTGAAGCATTCCAGGACCTAAGTGAGTGGCTCGTATGAACAGGGAAAGGAAATCATCCTTCGGTGTTGCAGCAATCATGGCAAGAACTGGCGGTCATCGTCCAAAGATACATCACTTGTGACGACTGACATGATGTGGTAAAGCCTTGACAACTAAAACTTCTAGCCATTTTAAAGCAAATAATTTCAGTTAATTTACCATCTTATCTGAATTCCCTGTTACATGATGTCGCCTGACAGGTAAGGACAGCCAAGGACCCACATAGTGTAGTCAACCATCATGGGTTAATTAAATTAATTATCACAAATAGATTGGCCTAGCAACAATTAACATGGGACAATATCATAAATCCTACCTTGGCTCCACCCCCAAAAAATATGAAAACAGAGCAGCAAGGGCCAAGAACCCTAGGCCCAAAAAGAATACTAAAGAGAAAGAGTCCCTCTGAACCCTTAGAATCAGCTAAGTGTAGGCGCTCTGTGCGAGTGAAAGCCCAATGGTGCATCCCAATCCAAGTAGATGAAGCTAGACCATCCCGCACACCTCCTCTTAGTCCGCAAGACCCTCCTTTGCAAGGCTATGAGGAGGAAGCGGCTAGGGTATTGGGAACCATGGGAGTGCTTACCAAAGGTAGAGAATAGTCAGGGAGCATTGAAAAACATAATTGTAAGCCTAACAAGTCAACCCTTGCTGATAGCCCCAGTCATGAGCAAACCCAACCATGCATTGATGCCATGGAGGAACAGAGGGAGTCAATTCCTTCTATGGAAACACCCCTTGAAGCTGAGGTACTTGAAGGAGAAGCGAGTAGAAAAGAAACTCAAACAGTAGGAACTGGTCCAGTGGACCCCCCAGTAGAAGGAAACATTGAAGATGAAAATTTGAGAGATGCCAATCAACCAAGTGATACTCCCTTTTTTACGTCCCCTACGGACAAGGCCTACCAAGGAGAAGACCCCGAGAATGATAATTGTTCAGGAGATACCATTGCATTGGGATCTCTTGAAAATGAAATACATAATAACAACGAGGTAGAAGGAGAAATTCCACCAGTAGACACAGTTCCAATTGGGAACATCCCTGATGATGACATAGTACATCCTGTATAGGAAACAGAGGATAACATAGCTAACCCACTGTCAGATGAAGGCCCTAAAGTAGAGAATTCCTATAGAGCTAGGATTAGAAAGATGCTCAGAAAGTACAGAAAACAGAAGTAAGTAATCAGGCAGCTGAAACATTGGTTAAAACAACTAGAACCGGGAAATTGAAAGTGGAAATGGAAACTGCAGGAATGAAAATAGAACAATGTTCTAGGAAGGATGTTGAGACTCAAATAGAGTTTCTTGTGGTCTGTCCAAAAGAAACCCATACTGAGCCAGCTATGATAGAAGACATTGTCGTGAAAATTAAGGACCACTGTATCTTTTTGCAGGGAACTCAAACGGACCACACCACTGTGGATACTGTTGTCCAAATAGATGTTGAAGAAGATGTTCGAGTTGATTGTCTAATTCAAGAAGCAGCTGAAGTTGCTATACAGACTGACCCTATGGAGACCCACAACTGAAGATGAGACCTTTGCTAAGTATAAGGCTAAGCAAAAAATGTTTGAAAGGTTAGAGGGTCAATTGCAAAAAGCTAGAGAGAAAATGGGGACTGTCTGCTCTCTTTATTCAGACACCCTATCTTATCGAGCTCCCACCACATATTATGTTTTATCTCTCATGGAAAGATACGTCCTATTAAAAGTTAAAGTTGTTAAGGCTGCTAAACTGACAGATATAAAAACCACTCATGACTTTATCAAATTCTTCAGAGAGAACGATGAGAAGGTTCAGCGCCTCCTTCGTGAACTCTATATGCATAAATTTGTTTTAGAAGATGACAGAGATAGCCACACTGGCCCTTTTATAAGAGACATCCAATTTCATGTGTTCCTCTCATTCGATATCAATTAGCTAAAATGGGCCAAGTCTCACAACACTTTTAGAAGACATGAGGATGGCATCGACCTATGGGTCGAAGGGGAGCCTACATAGCCATTACTCCTATTTGTCAGGCATAAACAATTTATGAAGCGAGACGGTGTTGTAGGAAAATTGGGACCACTCCATACTGATATTATTCAGGCCAAAAAGGAATAATTCCAAGACATTAAGGAAGAAGCCTTGTCTACATCATGGTAGAGGTGGGAAGTCTCCAGTAACACTTTGAGGGGCCGAGAGCCATTTGGATATCGAAACTTCCAAGCCGCCTCTTCTCATTTTTATAAATATAATAATATGATTTTAACAATGAGACCAAATTGGATAGGATGTCTTTACAAAACCACAATCATATGGTATCCTCCTGATCAATACCATGGTGACTATAACTTGAAGGATCATGAGGTAACTCAGGCTTTCGCTGTCCTTAAGCAAAAGAATGGTTTTATGAATTACAAGGAGGAAGTATATCCTACTTATTCTAAACTATTCACTTGCACGAGGACGTGCAAAAAGGTAAGCTGGGGAGTATGTTGCGACAGGAAAAAGGTATGATTTCTCTTTGTAAAATGCTTCATTTATCATTCATCCTTATACAATTATCTCCATTTATAGATTGAAATGAGGAAAATATCGCTAAAGTTGGATGAAATTATTTGGTGATAGAATAGGCAAATCTAGTACAAGAAACTGATTATTTTCTATCTTTGTGTGTAGAGATGTGGACTAGGAAAAAGCCATTCAGTTGATAGAATAACACAAGGCCATAAAAGGGAAAAGCGAAAACGTTTTGGGCAGACAAGGAAGCGGGAGATCAGCTTGAACAATGCTATTTTATCACATGATCAGATTATATATTGTGAAATCCTCAGGATCCCCTGATCCTGAGGATTTTCTTTTATCCAAATACTCTTTTATGTTATATATAGGGCCGAAAGGCAATTAGATACAGTTTAGACTTTGATAATATGTAATTATTATTTTTGAAAACATATACGTTGTTATATCAGTGACTCTATCAGTTGTTACTTGCAATTAATGAAAGAAGGTTGCGTTTGATACGTCTTCGTATTCTGAGTTCTTATTAAGCAGAGGCTTCTGGCGACTTTGGGCCCAGTCACAAGAAGTTCTACTACTCCTTTTTGTCATATTTTTTATATTTAGTTTTTTCTATTGATTTAATGTTCAGTTACTTCATTTATCGTGAAGGTTTGTCATATTGATTCATACGGTTGTTCAATTAGATTTTGAGTGAAGCCGTGTGACATACTTAAGTAGCGCTTTGATTGGAATGAGTGAATTAGTGTTGATAACATATTGTTGTTCATTTGAATAGATGTTATCATAGATCTTGGAGATGAGACTGATTAACTTCTACAGATTTCAATATAGATCATTTTCTATTTAGGAATCCTTTATCGCTATTTTTTGTTCAACTACTGATTGTTGTTCAGTTACCGATTGTTGTTTAATTATTGTTGTTGTTCAATTGGGAATTGCAAGTTGATTTGGGGTGTTATAGATTAACAATGCTATTCAATAGTTATAGTTTCATTACTTTATTAGTCTTGAGTTTATTTGAAGAATTCGAAGTGTATTTCTTATTTGCATTTAGTTTCAATTGATTTCGGAACAAGTTTTATAGAATTGAGAGTGTGTTGAGATTATTTCTTCCATAGATAGTTCTTTTCAGAATTGTGTGAGTTGAATTGAAGAATTAGCCATTAGTGATTGCAATGATTCATCATTAGATAACCTCTAAATTCACTTTATATACTATGTTGGCACTCTTGAGATAAAAATACTTACCTCAGGTTGAAAACTAATGTAGGGATTAAGATTGCCTGTAAAAATACATCTTAGTGAGCCAACATTTAGTACCTTTGAAAATTCTTGTGTCATCTGGTAGCAAAATTCTCGCAGGAGCGTTTTATCTATGACAAACATGGGTAGTGCATGGGGGGCCTTGTGTGTACTGAAGACTCTAATGAACATTCCCTCTTGGATGGGTAACCAATGTGCTACCTTGACCACAGTCTCCATGGCCCTCCTTGACATGCATGGTTTCTCCTCCCCGAATAGTTGTTGGAATAGCGAGGCAATAAAATATTTGGAAATAACATCTATCATACCTTTATAGGCAGTGTCCCAGAAAAACTTGTAGTGATGGTTCACAGGGTTGGCCACTGATGTATCCTAGTTATAGCTCAAGTTATCAAATTGGAATCTTTCATAAAAAACATCTAGGAGGTATGAATCCATGTAGATTTCAAGTGGTTTTTTTGGCTCTGAATGCTTGGCTACATATATGTTTGTCTTTAGGGACAATGCTAGAATGCTCGCCCGGTTGAAAATTGTTTCCCGAGTGGTGACAATGTGCATGAGAGGAGCCCAAGTGTTGTAGAATACGTCACAATCTTCTTTACCATACAAGTGGCACATCATAACGACAATCAGTTGATATACTTTTCTTAGCCCCTCTATCTTGTATGCATGATCTACTCTAACCTATAATTTTGATGGGTCATGCTACCATTCTCTTAGGATATCTTTAACTGAAGTTACAAAACCAGTGAGCCACCAGGAATTGAAGGTCTCCTATCTTTCAGGGATTTTTTAGTAGGTGGAAATATCTGTAGGGGAGATTGTAGCTAAGGGTGCTCCAGTGTGGTCTTTGACCATCCACGAATCTTTATCTGTATTCTGAAGGACCCAATCAATAGTTTCTGTGCACGGAAAGATCAGAGGATGTGACACTATCTTGTGTAGTTTTGACCTCTTGAGGTTTAGGTATATCGGGAAATCCTCTTGGGTTTCTGATATGTCCAACCTCGCGAACTCTTTGTAGATGTTATACCAGGAGAGTCTTGTAGTTTTATTGATATTGCAGGCCCTATCCCCATAGATGAGTGGCTCCTTGTACTATTATATTTCCAATGAAATGCTTCCCAAGATTCTACGAGCAGCCTTCGTAGTTGGGGGTGCCATATCGTCTTCGAAGGAGGAGATGGAGATGCCATTAAGGTCTATGTCACCTGGAATTTTGAATAGACAATCCCACTATGAGAGTGATGATGTGAAAATTAAACAAAAACTTCTTAAATAAAATCAATTTCAAAAGATGTTAAGAGGCCTTTTGGTATGTTGTAATGGCAGGTAGGTCACATGTGTCACAAGTAAAAGAGTGCAACTTAGAAACTAAGTATATAATTCATAGGTCACGAGTGTTGTGATGGTCATAGGTCTCGAAGTTTCTAGGTCGTGAGGTCGCGAAGTCGCTAATTCGGGAAGGTCGCATAAATTATGGTATCATTGTTGTGGGTCGTGCGACTTGGTCTTTAGGCAAGCTAAGAAGAAAATATTGAGGCTCAGGGAGGTCTGAAATTCTTCACGGCCAAATGGTCAGGTTCATAGGAAAAAATAGGGCTAGTTAAGGGCGAGGAATGGCTATGATGGGGACAAGAGGGATTGTATGGGGAAAAATTAATTGATTTTAAGTTTGAGGTGAAAACCTATGCCAAAATGGAGATATAAACCCCCTAGGGTAGAATGTCGAGAGTTGGGGTGGAAGAGAATGATACTTGGATTGAAAGAATGATTACTAAAAAGTTGAAAGGTCGCCTACTTGGAGAAATTGCGCGCGTCCAAGTCGCAAGCCTCCTTTGTCTCTCATATGACCAAAGGAGTCATTACAAATGAATCAAGGTGACCTACTATTTATACTTTTGGTCGCACGTGCGATGGTTGCATGGGTCGTAAGTGCGACCTTGCGACCTACGAAGGTTGTGAGTTCACAAGGCTCGTGTGATCACAATGGATATTACTTGCGACCTTTGTGACCTATACGACCTTGCGATCACAAGCTCACAAGGGTTGCATGGTTGCAATGGGTATCTCTTATGACCTTTATGACCTTTACGACTTAGCAACCTATTGGTCTCAAGGGTCGAAAATGTTCAAGATCTGACCTATGTGACTCAAGTGACCTAGGTTGCTTGGGTCGCATAGGTCACACCAGTCGCAAGTGATGGAGGGAGTCACATTCTTAAGTTGCGGTTGACTTGCTTGAACTGGATTTGTGAATTACCTTGACTTAGCAGGAAAATTTAGGTTCTCATGAGTCTTTTATGTTCTAGCAAGATTTTGAGCAGATTCTTAAGGTGCGAAAAGTTCTCATGTGATATAGGGGCTCCGAAAATTTCAAGGATTTTCAAATTTTTGGAGGGGTTGCTGCAGCGGCTAAAAAAATTTGTGATTCACTCGGAGAACTCCAGGATCTCTGACATCTTCTGGCCTGGCTTAAGGGGGACCTGAATGAGTGTTGCTTCTGTAGAGATGTGGGTCCCGCTGATGGTACTTGGGCCTCTCCTTCACAATAGTCGGCTATCCCAATCTGCGAAAACTCAACCTTTAACACATGGGATAGGATATTAATTCTTGTTATTTTGGGAAGGAAAATGGAAGTTGAAGTAATGATATGAGCTTTAAGTTTTTTTCAGTATAATGTTCATGGTACTCTAGTGTTTCTCTGATGCCAGAGAATCTGAATAGTACCTTGACAAAGTCACTACCTATAAATCGCAAACATTTCTCTGCTACCAGTGAGCCTGGTTAGTACTCCGGTGGAGTCGTTGCCTCACCTCTTTTCACAGGAAGCCTTTCTCGATCCTTTAGGACTTATTATGAGTAATTTCATGTGCTCATTAGAATTTATTTGTCTGTGCTTATTTTCACTTATTTGATGGTGGTTTAAAATCCTAGGCAGACAAAGGATCCCGACTTATTTGACTTGCAAAGAGGTTTTTTTCAGGTTTTTGAGAGACCTTATTTTTTTCCTGAAATGTATGTACGCTCAAAAGGTTTCTTCAGTTCCCTTTCATTCCCAAAACAATGAGTGAGCTAGAACAATGAAAACTTTTTGTCATGCAAGCATCTGGGATAGGCCGACACGAGCGAAAAAGGGAAGCCGTGTGTGCCATCAAGTTATCCACTACTGCCAATTTTGCGCACTCTATCTTGGTTGTGACTTAAGGTTAAGTCAGATAATGGTTCTGTAGAGCACCCGTAGGAGCCAAAGTGCAAGTCGCTCTAACCTCTACCTGTCATCCCAAACTTTTATTTCAAAGCAAAAGAACATCAAACTATACTAAAAACAAAACAAATTAACTAGCTAGGAAAATGAAAGGGAAATATGGTACAAGATGGGACTAGCAACCTTGAGGGATGCTAGGTGAAGTGTAACTTGAGGTCTTGGCCATTCATGAGAAGGCATTCAACTCGCCCTCCTAGGGTTTGCAACTTATAGATGTGTTGTTGGTTTTCTCTTTGATTTGGAAAGGACCAATCCACAAAGCTTGGAACTTGGTGTGTTTTCCCTTGTCTTCATGGGCCCGATCCTACTTAAGAACCAGATCACCCACACTAAATTCACAGTTTCCTACAGACTTCTTGTCAAACCACCTTTTAATTCGGCTTTGCTGGACAACAAATTTCTCCTTGGTCTTTAGTCTCTCCTCTTCCAATCTCAAGAGTGTGTCAATACGGCTTTGAATGGCAGGGCAAGGGGAGCCTTTTGACTCTTGAGCTAGTTTGAGGGCCGAGAGATAAATGTTAGGTGGAAATATGGCTTCTTTCCCATAAAATAGGAAATAGGGGGATGAGAAAATGGATGGTTTGGGAGTAACCCGGTCAACCCATAGGGCGTTGTGCCAGTTTCTTTGGTGGGAGAGTAGGGTTTTCTTGAGGATACAAATGAGGTTTTTATTGGTAGATTCTGCTAAGCAATACCCCTATTGGTAGTAGTTGGTTGAATGTTTTAAAATGATACTATTTTCCAAAGCAAAATCATATAGTTTTAAAGATGAAAAATACGTAGCATTATCAAAGACAAGTGAGGTTGGGACACCAAACCTAGCTATGATGTATTGATTGATGAAAGATATTACCTCATCGTCATTAATTTTTCATAACGGGATTGCTTCCACCCCCCTGGTGAAATAGTCAGTGGCAGTGAGTATATACCTGTGTTATTTTGATGAGTTCAACATGATCTCTCCAATGACATCCAACCCCCATTATTGGAAAGGATCTTATATTGCTATGGGTTGTAATGGGGTAGATGATCTAGCCTACCTACCTGCATGTTTCCGACATATCAGTCACTTTCGAGTGTAGGCATGTGCGTCTTGAAAGAGTGTGGACTAGTAAAAAACTTCTCGCATGACCTTGTGGGAATTGGTGTCACCCACATAGTGACCTCCTGTGGGTCCATCATGTAGTTCATTCAGCACTCTCTGAGTTTCGTCATATTCCAAACATCTTAGCAGTATGCTGAGGTGGTGCTTTCTAAATAGATTTCCCTTAGCTATTTTATATGTGGCATCCTTGATCTGGACAACTCTCTTCTGCTTGGTAGACAAGGTCTCCAGTAGAGACCCTTGCACTAGGTATTGCTTCAGGTTTGATTACCACGAAGAGAGGTCATGTGAGCTGAGTATCCCATTCTGGTACATTTCGATCTCATGTTCCCATCCTTCTTCCTCCAAAACCAGTTGATCTACCTCTAAAACCTTTTGATATGCTACCTCGATAGTTAGTTTACAGAGCTCGTGTCCTTTCACTATGTGTGAATGTTTGAAATCCATATCATACTCTTAGAGGTAGGTCATCCAGTTGGCTCTCCTCTCATCTAGATATTGTTGGATGAAGAGTGATATGACCGCTAGGTGTGAGACCAATACTATGACGTGGTTTTTTAGAATGTAAGGTCTAAAATGTTTCGCTGCTTTGTAGACAACATATGCTTGCTTATCAATGTCTAGGTAATTGAGTTTTGCACCTTGTAGCCCTATTCTCATGAAGGATATAGGAAGTTCATCATGGTTGTAATCCTTTTGCATGAGGATTGCGGCCAAGGACGAGTCTGAGGCAAAACTATATAAGATGGAGTCCTTACTGAAATTCGGGCTGAAAAGAGAAGGGGCATGAACGATCACTATTTTGATGCAATCAAAAGACTCCTTTTCTTCTTGATTCCATTTTAACAATGAATATTTCTTTATCATATTCTCCAAAGGTTTGAAAATTTTCATGAAATCTGAAATAAATTTGCGAAGAAAATTGATTTTACCAAGGAACGATCGCATACCTTTTTTAGTGCTCAGTTGGGGAATTTGTGCTATATCCTTCACATGATCGGGGTCAATAGTGATTTCGTCTTTGGTGATGATGTGTCCAAGAAGGTTTCCCTCAGAAACCATGAATATTCTCTTTTTGGGGTTGAAAAAGATTCCATATTTCTAGCACCGTTCGAAGATCTGCTTCAAATGGTGAAGGTGGTTAGCCCTTTTATTCGAGAAAATAGTGACATCGCCAAGGTAGAACACTATGCTCTAGCCCATTAAACTCTAGAATGTGATATCCATTGATGTTTGGAATGTTGCCCCGATATTAATCAGTCTGAAGGGAATACGATGAAATGAAAACATTGCCCACTTTGTTTTAAAGGTCGTTTTGATCTAGACTGGTTCGACTTCTAGGACTTGATTGTAGCCAGAGAAGCCATCTAACAAGGAGAAAATTTTTGATCCTGAGATGGTTTGGAGAATCTTCTCCGTGGATGGGATCGGGTAGTTGTCTTTATCTTATTCCCGATTGAGGTTCCAAAAATCAACACATAAACATATTTCTCCAGATTTCTTTTGTACTAGAACCAGATTGTATACCCAAGTAGAGTGCCTAATGCGAGCATCCAACAACTTCTTGAGTTTCTTCTTGATAAGGGGTTCTAACTCAGGATGCACCTTCATTATTTTTTTCTCAAATGGTTTAGCCCCTTATTTTGTAGGGATGACATGCTGGATAATCTACATATCATATGTTTTCAAGTTGTCATATGTCCAAGTGAAAATGTCGCAATACCTTTCGAACAAGTTGATAAGGGTTTGTCTTTCTTTAGGGGAGAATCCTATTCCTATGTTGACACATTTGGGATCAGATTCAGTTCCAAGGTTGATATGTTCATTTGAGAGGGTGGAACTTTGGGTCTTGGTGTTTGGCAGGCCTCAAAACCGGTTCTATAGGTCAAATAATTTCTCTAACATGACCACTCCTTTAGGTATAGGGTTTCCTTTCTATGAGTCCGCTTCTTATTGTAGGGACCTTTCATGTTCCTCTTCTTCGATGGTTGCATCTTTAAACACTTCTACACTTGTCATGAACTCCAATATCTATTGGTCATCATTGAAAACATGTAAGTTAGTTATGTTATCAGGCACAACTGGTTTATAAAAAATTTCAATAGAAAATCCATCCCTAAGGGGCGTGAATCTATTTGTTGCATTAGCCAAAGTGTTAGCAATGACATTATAAAATCTAGGAATAAAAATAATATTGAAAGCTTTAAAAGGTTTTATCAAATGACATACCTCTTGCTGGTAATTCTTGAGGTGAGGTGACAAACAGTGAATCGTGTTGCGTACTTGTCTTGTAATGATTTCCAAATCCCTAATTACCTTTAGACAATATGCCTTTAGATCTATGGCTTTCTTGAGGCCAAGGATTAATGCCTCATATTGTGTAGTTTTGCTAGTGCATTGAAACTCTAACCTGGAAGAAATCAAGAATTATTTCCTTTGGGGTCTACCAGGATACAAACTGCTCCAGCTCCATCATGAGTCTTGGATCTGTCATAATATAATTTCCAGATTCCAGCATTGTAGACAGGTGGGTCCGAATTGTGCAGGTTCAACACAAAAATTTCATTATTATGGACTGGGGTTTGCAATGGGAGTTCCAACTGGGTATTCAGAGGAATAGTCGATGTTTGGGACTGATAGAAACTGAATGGTGTCTCGAGGAGACACACTTGTAGCTCCTCTTGGGCATAGATGCTTGGTTTTTTAGAGCCCTCAACATCGGTTACGATGTGCTTCATGCAAGGCTCACTATTGACTTTGATATGATTATTCTTTCCTTTGTAGGGTAGCCATAAGTGGGACTAGTTTGTGGCAAAGTAGCCTTGAAGATTGCAGGACCAATATCCGCTAAGGAGTAACCCATAGGCTTATGGGATGTCTATGAAAATTATGTCAATGCACTGATGCACCCAAGAATTAGAAGATAATCAAATAATAATGCTATTCAACTCTCCAATTGCCAGGACATGAGACCTACCTAGTTGGATGATTTTAGCATTTGTTTTTTGGGCTGGATGTTTATCTTATTGTAGACTGACTAGGTCATGACGTTGGTTCATGCACCAGAGTTAACAAGGTAGTTGTGAACATTGTAGTTGAAAAGTTCAAATTTCAAGAGGAAAGGAGGGGTCGAACCTATCAAGTTTGCATTTGCGGCATTTACTATGGCTTGCAGATCAATCATGGCCTAGGATTGGCCTAAGGAGTTGGCCCTGACTGACAAGGGAGAATTTTAAGGGGCAGGAGAGGTGGCAAAGGTTTTGACGATCAACTCATGTTGACTGGTCAATTTCCACAGCTCATACAATGAGATGTTAGCCCAAGTTTTTTTCATGTCCTCGATAATATTGTAATCTAAGTCTATGGATGAAGTGTCTCTTGATGAGCATTGTGATAATGAGGTGGTTTTAGTTGTCACCCTTTTGGTCAAAATTTTGGGTGTGGAAGTCTCCCCTTTCCCAAAAGTTGGGGACTCTTTAGAGCTTAGGTCATTCGTCCCTTTGGGAAAAGGGGTGGATGGCTGGTTGGTGTTAGAAAGTGTGAATCCTTCTTAACATAGACCTTTTCATATCTTCTAGCATAGCATCCGACATGGATCCCTTACTCCTAAGACTATAGCTTTTGGGGGGCTTCAGGGGAGGAGTGTCTCCCAGGATGGCCTCTAGAGTGGTCAACACTTCTCCCCCATGGATGACTTCGAAGGCCAACACGACAGATGGATCATCATGATTGGGAGGGGAATCTTCCTCTTCAGCGTCATTAGTTTCTTTTTCACCCTTTCCCATGTTCTAGTCTTCTAAAATATGGGTTACTACCGTGGTCATGTTATGGAGCCGTTGGGGGTAGGTTTTCTCAGAATGAGAGGCCTAATTGAAAGTGTAGAAGTTGTCCTTTCCCAACTCTTCCACATTGAAGTTCATATTGGATGCCTAAGATGTTTTAGGGAGGGGGGGATTGTTAGTTTTCCAGAAAAAGGGTTTAGCAGGTTTTCCTTCTCCTGAAACATCACTGGTCTTTCTCTTTAATTCGTACACCTCATTAGTCAGTTGCTTTAAGGATTTGGACAGTACTTTGAAATCAAAGGCATCTTTGTCTTTATCTATGGGTTTATTGGATGAGGCTTGATTTTTCTTAGAATATGGTTTTGCATCATTCCACGAATCGTGCTCTAGGGCACTGATAGAAAGAAGATCCTTGTAGACCTCTAGAGCTATAGAAAATTTATCCACTAGGGTGAGTTTTTCTTCACGTTTAATGAACACAACAATGTCCTACAGTAAGGCCTTGGTGTAATAATCAATCGTATTGGAATCATCAAGGGCCACATTGATTGGGAACTTATTGAAAATTGTGGTGAATCATTGGTTGAAATATTTCACATTCTCCTTCTTGTGGCACTTCAACGTGCTAAGCTCGGTGAGGAGCATAGAAGGTGTCTTGTATTCCAAAAAACTATCCAAAAAGGTTTTCTAGAATTCATCCACAGTTCGAATGGAGGCAATAATAGTGACCGATACCAGGTGGAAGCCTTATTTTCAAAAGTTTCAGGGAATATGTGACAAGCCATGTCATCATATTTCACCCTCATCATTTGCAATGCTAGGTAGAAATTAATAATATGGTCATCATCCAAGGTTCCCTTATCAGGATCAAACTTCGAGAGGTGTTTCTCAAGATGGTGGGGCTTGCCATGAAGCTAGCCCATAATGCATAATGGGGATTGCGCCATCCAGGCCAATGGTTGTTGGAAGTGATTTCCTCTAGGTGGGGGAGGAAATATGAGGAGATTTTCATTTCCCTCTGATTCACTAACGATGCTTGATCCCTCATTGATGTGAGGCAGTTGCCTTCCTTCCCCTTGAGGTACTCTGAGGTCTCCTAGGTATCTAGTGTTTCTCACATTCCTGGTGTTTCTCAGGTTCCTCAGGAGCCATTGATTGTTGTAAAAGTTAATACGATCTCTAAGGTATTCCCCGGTCCCTTATCCTAGGGTCCCCTCAGTATTTTCTCTGAAAGGTTGGCTATTAACAGGGGTATATTTTGGGGGTCGTCGATTGTTTCCATGCATCTCTCCCTATTGTGACTAGTTGTTTTCACTGGTGAAGGTATTCTTAGGGTGTCCCCCTTCATCTTTAGGAGGAATTTCCAACCTTTCAATGGAGATCCTTTCAACGATGTCTGGATAGTCATCAAGCACTAGCCCAATTAACTATGATATGGAGTTAATGAGGACGCCTTGACCCATGTGATGAGGCGTGGAGGTGTGGGGGTTGGATAGGCAATTAGTGGAAGGAATGCATTTCAAACCCTTGGAGAGCTGTCAAGTAATAGGGTGCATGGCCCTGAGCTATTCATTGGTGACTTCGAACAGGGGAAGTTCCTCTCCTCTCAAGGTATATTCAAGAGGGGGAGGTTAGGAAACTTCTTGTTGCAACCTCATGAAATCCAGACCATAAGAGGGAATATATGGTATTTCAGGAGGTGTGGGGGGATGAGGTTGGTTAATAGCTTGATGAGAAGTTTCTATGTGACGGCATCAAGTAGTACTTTCCATGGCCCTCCTTCTAGCGCAAAATATGTTGACGTGCTAGAATTATCTGCCAACAGCAAAGAGGATTTCCCCTGTGTAGGTTCCCAATTAGACCTTGCACCATTTGCTTTAGGGATCCCATCCAGTATGGAGGCCCGAATGTCATTCAGGTGTGTTGAGCTTGCTTTGGACAGAAGTGAGATGCAGGCTCAATTGAAAGCATGAACTTCAATAAACATAACTAAATGATTGACAAATATCTTATAACATGCATACCATGAATAGCTAGATTATAAAAAACATAAACCTTACATAAAGTAACTGTAAACAGACTTCAAATAAGACTCATGTTTTTAAAGATAAAGCGCTTAATAACTGTAAAGTAGTTCACAACAATCAATCATACATAACATAAGCATAAGTAGTTCACTAGTACAAGCATAGAGTTAGCCAATCATATACCATTCATGCATAGCAACACAAGATTTGTAGTATGAGATATCACATGAATAGACTGTACATCAAAGGACTCTTAGGAACATCCAATCCATCAAGTGAAAATACTCATGGCATTACAACATAAAATATTTGAGGAATCCCATAGTGGAATATTACAATCACTCCTTGCATCAATAGAAGAGCATAAGTTCTCTTAAACCATATCTCTCAAAAGGTCCTCAGCCAAAAGCCCTTTACAATCTATCATGATGGTGTATTTATAGAGTGAGGGTGACTTTTGGCCTACCCCTGACTCTTGAACTTCCTCATGACCTTTCATCTACCTGATGACTCTTGGACTTCCTCATGACCTTTCATATTCCAAAATGTCTTACTCTATCAAATTACATCACAAAATATGCTACTAATCTGATCTATCAATTTGACAATAGCAAGTTTAGACACGTCTAGGTTGAGTTTCTTTGTTAAGTATATATGCCATAGTTTGTACTCAGTTGTTATGGGGGTGATCTACGGCTAGTCTTCATCATGCTTGTGTAGGAATTCGAGTGCATCTGGAATGAGGGTGGTCCATTTGGTGTTCACCTGGTTATTCAAGGTTACTAGTTTGGTGTAAATTATTACGGGTTCCACCACATAGCGTGTAATATTTTCTTTAGTGACAAGAAGGTCTTCTACATGGGCTTCCTATTTATATGTATGAACAAAAGCCTACACCTCCTTTGAGATATCATCATGCTTCCTTACTTGCTTGAATTCTCTGATAGATGGAACTCCATGAATTTGGATCATAGACTCTAGGCCACTGAAAAGGTGTCTATAGCAAGCCAACACCTAGTCCACATCCTTTGTTAATTTGTCTCTTGATTGGATCTTGATGCGGAGTTGAACCTTGGCATTTTGTATGGTGATCCAATCCTTCTTAGGGACTACCATTGGTGATCCTGAGTACTTAATGGACCACTCATGCATGATGTCTAGAGCGATTACAACTTCCTTCAAGATTGCAGCTCTTTCTTTTATGCGAGCTTGTATTGCCAAGATAGGGTTGATTGTGTGGTGCAACTTTGACATCTCTTCGTAAACCAGCACCATGGATTCCTCGAGGGTCTCTGCCTCTCCTTTGATTGCTTCCTGGAATTCTGTTGTAATTGAGTGAACTAGATGGAGGGCACCATTCTCTTCTTCTGCTCTCCTTCTCTGCTACTCTGCACTGGTGGCCCTTTGTTCAGACACATAAAGCCTATTATAAAGGTTCGTGATCTATTTTCTCATTCGAGGCACATTATGTCAAATGGTTGTTACGAAAGTTGTCCCAACCAAGGTGATCATCTTTGGATTCACAGTGATGTTGGGCACAATATCCTTGTTTGTGGTGCGTGATAAGGGCTCTGCGGGATTCCTAGCATAATACTTTTTCCTTTCCTACACAATTTTGAGGCTAGCCTCATCAGAGATGAGCATAGTGAGATCTAGGGCCTCCTCTTCTTGTCCTTCTGAGAAACCCAACTCTTGTAAGGGAAGGTGCCCTCTACTGTGGGGAGTAGAAGGAGGAACATCTAATGGGGGTATCTCGCCTTGTTCCATGTCTAGCTGAGATGTTTTACTGGTCTCTTCTCGTTCAACTCCCCTAGTTTCCTCTTCTTTACTCCTCCTCAGTTCTTCCTCCTACGGCTTTATCTCTTGCTCTGCTAGTGCTTATTGCCTCTCAAGCTCCTAATCCTTCTTAAGCTTTTCTTCTTTCTCTTTTAGCTCTTGTTCCAGCCTCCTTTTTTCCTCCTCCTCTTTGGCCTTGCACTCTTCTTGTTGTCTTTTCTTCTCTATTTCTTCCTAAGCCCTTTACTCCTCCTACAACTTTTCTTGTAGTTGTTTCTCTTTTTCCTCCTCTTCTTGTCACCTCTTCTTTTCGAGTTGGCCTTGGTCATTGGAGTCTTGAGATTGCTTGAGCTCTTGCTCTCTTTTCCTCTTAAGCTATTGCTTTTTCCTTTCTAGGGCGCATTCCTTTGTTCTAGCATTTCATTATTTTCCTCCTCTTCTAGGTCACTCATAATATCTTTTCCCTCTTTCTCTTTCTGCTTCTCAAATTTCCTGGTGGCCTTCTATGTCTCTCGTTGTTTCTTCTTCATGGTGGAGGCTCTTTCTTGAAGACTAGAATTTTCCTTGGAGTTCTCGAAGAGCTCCTCATCTCTGGCCTACTTCTCACTAGGGATGAGTTCCCTAGTGGCGTTATACAAATTCTTTACCTCATCTTCATGATCCTATCTAGTGTGTGAATATGACTAGTTGAATTTTTCTTTCTTAAAGTGGGCACACATGACTTTCTCAGGATCGTATGTCCGATAGTTGAGATTTACAAAGTGGTTACCTTTCAATGCTTCAGCTTTTGCCTCCACTTATTTGAAGTTCTCAACTATATATGCTCCGATGACGAGCAGGAAGGAATTCCATGGTTTCTTCTTGCCTTTATTTAGTAATTTTTAAAATCCTTGTGTCATCTGGTAGCAAACTTCTTGCAGGAGTGTTTTATCTATGAAAAACCTAGGTAGTGCATGCGGGGGCTTGTGTGTACCGAAGACTCTAATGAGCATGCTCTCCTGGATTGGAAACCAATGCACTACACTGGCCATGGTCTCCATGGCCCTCCTTGACATGCATGGTGGCTCCTCCGTGAATAGCTGCTGGTATAGCGAGGCGATAAAAGATTTAGAAATAACATCTATCATACCTTTATAGGCAGTGTCCTAGAAAACCTTGTAGTGGTGGTGCACGGGGTTGGCTGATGATGTATCCTAGTTATAGCTCTAGTTATCAAATTGACATCTTTCGCAGATGACATCTAGGAGGTATGAAGCCATGTAGAATTTAGGTGGTTGTTCTAGCTCTGGATGCTTGGCTGTAGTTATGTTTTTCTTTAGGCACGATGCTAGAATGCTTGCCCAGTTGAGAATTGTTCCTCGGGTGGCCACAATATGCATGAGAGGAATCGAGGTGTTGTAGAATACATCACAATCCACTTTACCATACAAGCGGCACATTAGAGTGACAATCAGTTGATATACTTTCCTTAGCCCTCTGTTTCGTATGTCTAATCTACTCTAACCCCAAATTTGTATGGGTCCTGCCACCATTCTCTTAGGATATCTTTAACCGGAGTTACTAAACTAGCAAGCCACTAGGTATTGAAGGTCTCCTGTCTTTCTAGGAGTCTGTAGTAGGTGGAAATATCTGAAGGGGATATTGTAGCTAAGGGTTCTCCAGTGTGATCACTGACCGTCCACAAATATGTGTCTTTATTCTATAGGACCCAGTCAATAGTTTCTGCACACATAAATATTGGAGGATGTGACGCTATCTTGTGTATTTTTGACCTCTTGACATTTAGGTATATTGGTAAATCCTCCTGGGTTTCTGGTATGTTTGGCCTCGTGAACTCTTCATAGATGTTATACCAGGAGAGACTTGGAGTTTTATTGATATCGGATGTCTTGTCCCCATAGATGGGTGGCTCCTCGTACTGGTAGATTTCCACTGAACTGCTTCACAACCTTCTACAAGTCACCTTCATAGTTGGGGGTGCCATCTCATCTTTGAAGTAGGATATTGAGATGCACTCTAGGTCTGCGTCACCTGGCATGTTGAACAGACAATCCCACGATGAGAGCGAAGACATGAAAATTAAATAGAAACTACGTAAATAAAATCAATTTCAAAAGCTGTCAGGAGCCCTTTTGGTAGGTTAAAATGGCAGGTAGGTCGCATGGGTCGCAAGTAAAAGAGAGTGACTTCATGACTAAGTGTATAAGTCACAGATCACGATGGTTGCCTTGACCATAGGTTACGAAGTTGTGAGGTAGATAAGTCGCTAGGTTGTGAGGCTCCAAAATCGCGAAGTCGCGAAGGTTGCATAAATTATGGTATCGCAGTTGTGGGCCATACGACCTGGGATTTAGGTGGGTTAAGAAGAAAATATTGAGGCTCGGGGAGGTCTAGAATTCTTCACGGCCAGGTGGTCAGACTCACGGGTGAAAACAAGGATGGTTAAGGGTGAGGAATGGCTATGAGGGGGGCAAGAGAGACTGCACGAGGCTAGAGTAACTAATTTTAAGCTTGAGATGAAAACCTAGGCCAAAATGGAGATAAAAAACCCACTGGGGTAGAATGTGGAGGGTCGGGGTTGAAAAGAATGACACTTGGACCAAAAGAATGATTAGCACAAAGGTGAAAGGTCACCTACCTGGATAAATCGCGTGCACATCCAAGTCGCAATCCTCCTTTGTCTCTCGTGTGACCAAAGGAGCCATTACAAATGAATCAGGGTGACCAACTATTTATAGTTTTGGTCACACGTGTGAAGGTCACATGGGTGGCAAGTAAGATCTTTCGACCTATACAACCTTGCGACCTACGAAGGTCGCAAGGTTTCAAGGGTCACGTGGTCGCGAAGGATATTACTTGCGACCTTTGCGACCTATGCGACCTTGTGACCTCTGATGGTAACAAGGGTCGCATGGTCACAATGAGTATCTCTTGCGATCTTTGCAACCTTTGTGACTTAGCGACCTGTTGGTTTCAAGGGTTGCAAATGTTCAAGATGTGACCTATGCGACTCAAGTGACCTAGGTTGCTTGGGTTGCATAGGTCACACTAGTCGCAAGTGATGGAGGGAGTCACATTCTGAAGTTGCGACTGACTTGCTTGAACTGGATTTGTGAATTGCCTTAACTTAGCAGGAAAATTTAGGTTCTCACGAGACTTTTCTAGTCTAGCAAGATTTTGAGCAGATTTTTAAGGTGCGGAAAGTTTTCACGTGAAATAGGGGCTCCGAAAATTTTAAATATTTTTGAAATTTTTGGAGGGGTTGTTGCAGTGGCTAAAACAAGTTTTTATAATGAAATTCAGACAATGGAGTTTCCAAGGTGAGAGATCTTCAACCCACACTTCCCTTTCTCACCTGATAGAGGGAATGTAAAAATTTGTCGTACTTGGGGAAAATATTATGATTCGTTCATCGGCAACGTCGCAAGAAATATGTTGTCACTTTTTCTAAGACCTATAGTAAAAGTGCTTCAGGTGATATAGAAGCTTCCTAGAGATAGCCTCTCGGTTAACTGTAGACCAGTGCCTAGGACATCTTAAGAGAGGAGTGATTATGAATACTATCAATGGGGCTTTCTGTTGCACTCCAATTCTCACGTAGTTTGAAAAAGATAATGAGGGGGGGCTTGGTTCAATGGTCCTTCATCAAGGTAAACTCAATCGAATACATGGATATAAATGCCTAGGGGTAAATCAGGTTGATCTTAGAGACAAATGTCTAGTTCTGGTGGCCGACACACAACAATTGGAATCTTTAATATTGTCATTGTAGTAATGTGAAGAGGAAGAAAGGGAGGAGGAAATTAGATGCATAGGGCTGGAAACAAGATAGAATCCTAAGAAACAATGTTTCGGTAGAACTATGAAAGAATGAAGTGGCGGAATGACAGAAACAAAGGAGTGCTAATTAAGGTCCTAAGATCTCTACATCATGAATACATTTGTTACTAATTAGTATATGTAAATTTGTTCTCATACAGGTACTATAGGCTATCAAAAAACACAAGTAAATCGGTAATTGCCAAGGGTACTATTACTACTTAGCAACAAAATATACAACCATGAAGAAGAGTGAAACCAACAGCGTCATTACACTATTTTGGAGGGAGAAAAACATACATGAAGTGATAAAAAAAGGGGAAACATATTGTATTTTCTTTGTTTGGAATCACCTAAGAGTTTCATTCATTCTTCAAAATGATTCTAATTCACAAGTCCAATTACATTCAACAAGGTATCACTCAAGTCCCTCATGAATAGGAAAATAAAACCAAAAGTGGAATCACAAAATTTGGACCCCTCGGGTGTAGAATTATAGAGCCTGTATTAAATGTTTCTCCCCCCTCTTTATAAGGAGAGGGAGAGCTTTGAATTAACAGTTACAAAATATCTCAGCCAAATCCCAAATGTCCGATTGACTAGCTGTCTCAGCATGCGATATCCTGCTACCCAAAATGATTACAAAGGATTTGATTCCTTTATTGAAAATACACATAAACTATAGAGTAAAAGAAAAATGAAAAACTAAATGATGATGAGAGTGAAACATCCCTATGCCATTCCTGAGATTGCCCCTAATCAGGCCACGTCATTGCCTTGGTGTCCCTCTCCTGCTGCTCGGATGGTTCCTGTTGCTTTCACCTTAACCACTTGAATTCCCACCTTTTAGAGCTGGGATCAATTAGTTGCGATGGCCTTAGTGATATCATAGAATCACAACTACTAACTCATCCATCACATAACTTCCTACCTTTTACTATCAGAGTGTTATATTACTAGTAATATAGCCATACTGTTATATCAGAGTTTTTTCTTCATCGAGGATTTTACTCTAAAAGACAATACAAAACAACAATTAATTGTAGTCCTAGGCCCCTTTTATTTAACCCCTTTCTTCTTTCTTCATCATATGACCAAGTGCCCAGCCTTAAGGCGCTAAAGCGTTTAGACTCCTATTGGGGGTTATCGTTCCTTTATAAACTATTCTCTGCCCCTGGTCCTTTAAGTCCCTATTGACCATGGGCTAGCGCTTATATCAGAGCTCCCTTTTCGTTGATTTCCAATCAGGATTTTTACTCTGGAGTCACGACATTCAGGTTTCTCCGATCGTTGATAGCTAATTAACCCTCTATGTTCAGCCTTAGCCTTTGGTTCTTTAACTTTCACGACTGTGTTCCAACCCTCATATTGGATCCCCTCAATCGGAGGATTTCAATGGAAGGTTTTACTTTGATGCAACAACATGCGTCAACCTGTGAATGTTGATTTTTGATATGATATAATCCTTTGCAACATGGAACCTCATGAGTGGTGACATGTGTCACCCTTTTCTAGCCTCTTATGACCCCTAGAATTCTGAATTTTCCTACCACGTGTCCACCATACTACCACGTCATCATGACATCAGCCTCCACGTAGCTTATCAAAACCAATCACTTTTCAACACATGTCCCTTATCGAAACCAATCTCTATTCACTAGATGTCCCTTATCAGAGCCAATCTTACATTGCCACATGTTCCATTAGAGGAGAGAGAAAAGGTCTGAATCTACTCTTTTTTTTTGCTAAAATCCTTTGTTAATTCATCTTCAATATTTCCCAGTGCTTCAACACTGAAGGCACAATCCCAACAATTTAACACTATCGGTGTTCCCCGATTGCAACTTCGTTAATGTTGAAATTTTGAAAATGTCGATCACCGATATGCAATATGGCCTAAACCCGCTGACTCTCAATCATCGATTTGACCTTGTGCCTTTCCTCCAATATACGGGACCTCCCATCTGCATGACCTCCAATTTGTGGAACCTCTGATATTGTGATCGTTGATATGCTCTTCTCCTTCCTTTCAAAGGTGACAAAACTCCCAACTTCAACAAGCCATATCTTTTGTTCCAAAAGTCCATTTTCGTCCTTACACATATCGTTGGAATGCTTGTCCAAATAAATTCCCAATGGATAGGGTCTGATTTATCCTTGAGTGCTTGTGTGGCTTGGAAGATGACTGAAAATACCTATGCTCTTTTGCACTTTTGACAACTGAAAACACATTTTGCAGTGAGACATTGGCTCCAACTGGGGATGTTAGGATATACCAACATACAAGAAATAGTTAAGTATAACTTGGTCTAGTGTAGAGTTAGGTAAAGTGTGTTTCTTTACTATGTAATTTTGTAACTTGCAATCCAATGGTCATGATATGTTCTAGACATGAAGTGATCCAATGGTTCATTCTCTTCTCGGTATTACCAACACTTGATCCATAGCTTAACACCTGATTGGTCCATGATCGCTATTTAAAGAGCATGGAGGGTCATTTGTAAGGTGACCATTCATGAGAGAAGATTATGTAAATTTTCTTTCTTTTACATTAATAAATTGCCTAAAGTGACCGTGTTGGCTCAGGCCATGGACTGTTTCCCTCTTTGAGGTTTTTAACCACGTCAAGAACACTGACATATTGATTTGTGATCTATTTGTGAGTGGTTTCCTTTGGTGTTATATCTAAAGAAATTAACCTGTAAATTCCTACATGGTACTAGAGCTATTTGAGGGCCGCATCCATTGGTGATCCAAATCAAAGCTGGTACAACTGCATCTAGTTGTTGTATCCTAGATCTATTATTTATGACCACTTTCGGGCTGAGAGGACTGCTCTATTGTGTTAGGAGCATTTGTTCCAGTGAGGAACCCCTTTCGTTTCATGCAAAAAGGTTTCTGGTAGTCCTAGCTACGTCGTTTTTAAGATCTGGAGGTATACAGTCTTTATTTGTAGTTTTAATTATTTATCTCTTTGTTTATTTTGGTTTATTTATCTCTCTATTTTTTACCACCGGATCCATACCTTTGATTTCTATGTATGCTCTTTACCCCGTGACTCTGTGTGATCTAGGAAAATCAGAAACGAAAAGGAAGGATTTTTCTCATGTGTGTCTCTTTTCTGTCGCGCCCTAGTGTGATCTCAGAAATCAGAAACATTGAGGAAAATATTTAGTTTCCGGTGAAATATAACTTGAAGCCATAAGGTTTGGTTGTTTCTGCATGTCCATTTTGGGTTGTGTGTTTTTTTTTTGTAGGAAAAAAGGGCTTTCTCAAGTAAGCACACACTCCAAAGCTTCAGTGACAAAAAAAAGAAACCCTTCCTCTTTTTCAAAAATTACTAACCTTTTAAACTAGCTCACTTGGTCCAAAATTAATTTATGAGAATAGAGGTTTTGGGTTCAAGACTTTCATTTTGTTGAGTTACTTTTTCAAAAAGCACATGTAACTTATGTTTTAAAGTTTTTTATGTAAAAGTGTTCTCACCCATTATAAAAAGTGAGTCACTTGTAATTCTAAAGTCCCTTTATCTTTTATTTAAGTTGCAATTTAGTGGGTAACTCATAAAGTACCATTGTAAAAGTGACTTTCATTATTTATAAAAACTGGGTCACATATAATACATAATATATATATATTTTAAAGTGAGCTAATTAGAGGGGGGGGGGGATTTTTTTTTAATATAACATTAGCATTCACTTCCACATATTCACATACTTCGTCGACATCTTCAACAACTTTTCTTCAAAAATTCATAAGTTCTGCATCCAGAAATTGTTTTCAGAGCCTATGTTTTTTAATCGGCCTAATTTTTTGGGATCTTTCCATTAGAACATTTAGTTTAATCATCTACAACTTCATTTTCTATTAAAATAGAAATTCCATGCCAAGTTATTCTTGACAGCACCAACTGCTTCCAATGGTGGTCCTACATTGTGGATTTACTTATAAGTAAATATCTTTATAGAATAGCCTCAGGCCAAGAATCTAAACCTAAAGACGAAGATAAGGTAGTCAAATGGGAAAGTAAGCAAGAAAAACCATGTGGGTTGATAGGGATGTCTATTTTTGCAGACCTTAGATTCCATATCGCAGAACTTGATACCCCTGATGAAGCAATGAAACAACTCAATAAAGTTTTTGGAATTAAAAATGAAACTAGAGCCCATCAACTTGAAAATGAGTTTCTTACATTGGACCCCAATAATTTTTCTTCCATTGAAGATTTTTTGTCCAAGTTCAAGACCCTTAGACTTCTCTTGGAAAGTGTTAAGGTTAAGAAAGAAAATGGTAGCCTTATCTATTCCATTCTTACTAAGTTAGGACCAGCCTACTCTGTGTTTGTTTCCACCTTCCATTCTACTCGAGAAGCCTTTATTTCTTAAGGACAAACCTACAAGTCCCCCTCTTTTGATGCCTTTTGTGACTCTTTAATAAGAGAACAAGAAAAACTCTTAAATCTTGGTCTTCTTAATATTGGAAACTCTTCTACGAAAGCCTTAGCAGCCCAACAACAACTAAATTCAAAGAATCCTAAGAAGCAGTATCTTAAAAAGAATGGTCCTAAACCAAACAAGGGTCCTAAGTAATTTTAGTCTCAAAATGAAAAATCGATTCAAAAAAATGATAAGGAAAATAAAAAAAAGGGAAGAAGACTAATCGACATTGCAACTTTTGTAATCGAGATGGCCACTTAGAATCCAAATGCTTTAAGAAGATGGAAGCCTTGGAAGCAACAATGAAGAAGCATAATATCCATTTGGAGCACTTTTCAACTGCAACTTCATCTTCAGAAATAACAATTTCTGCATGTGGTTGTCAAGCATCTCAGTCTGGTTATACCCTAAATGTATCTTCTTCCTCTCATTCTCATAAGTAGCTCATTGATTATGGATATTCTTATCACATGGCCAAAAACAAAGCCATGTTTTCTTCTTTAAATGATTATAACACCAAAAATATATATTTTGGTGATGATAGATCTCTTAGTGTTGTAGGGACTGGAACTATTCATCTAGACAATGGCCAATTTAATGATTTATTATGTGTTCCTACCTTATCTTGCAACCTTCTATCTGTATATCAGATAATGCATTCAGGTGAAGGTATAATCATTGAATTTTCACCTCATGATGTTTTAATTAAGGACCTAAGAGATCCTAGACAGATTTTAGCTACTCACATTGTTGATGATTCTACAAGGTTGTATAATTTTAGCAACTTTGGGTCATCAACTCTTCCCTCGGTATTTTTTTCTCATAATGATGAAGTGAGAAAACTTTGGCATGAGAGATTTGGTCAATTAAACTATCGCTCCCTTCAAAATATATGTAAAGAAAATATGGTGACAGGTCTTCCTATGGTATCTTGCAGAGATGGTGTTTGTTCCGGATGTGTACTCAGAAAACATCATTGGGATAGTTTTGAAAAACATGCTTCTTGGCATGCCTCAGCCCCTTCACAGCTTGTGCATAGTGATTTATGTGGTTCACTTCCAGTAGTTTCATTCTCTGGCTACAAGAATTTATTAACTTTCATTGATGATTTCTCAAAATGCACTTGGGTATACTTCTTAAATATCAAGAGTGAAGTCTTTAACATGCTCTTGACCTTTAAGGCCTTTGTTGAGAAACAATCTAAACATCAAATTCTTAAGTTAAGATCTGATAATGGTAGAGAATATGTTAACAACAAATTCATCAACTTTTGCACTACGCATGGAATTCAATTGCAACATACTGTTTCATATACTACACAACAAAATGGTGTAGTTGAAAGGAAGAATCACACCTTAAAGGAAATGGCTAATTGTATGCTTCAATCTAAAGGGCTTAGTCTAAATTTTTGGACAGAAGCAATTAACTGTGCAAATTACATAGTAAATCACACTCCCACTAAGGTTTTAAAGAATATCACTATAGAAGAAGCATGGAGCTCAATTAATCCCTATGTAAGTCACTTTTGTGTTTTTGTAAGTGAAGCATGGACCCATATTCCCGATGAGAAACATAAAGCCTTAGAACCTAAGAGTGAAAAATGTATTTTTGTTGGATATTTTGAAGATGTCAAAGGATATAGACTTCTTCCACCTAAGTCCAAAAATTTTAACATTAGAAGAGATGTAAAGTTTGGTGAAAATATATCAGCCTACGAGCCTATTTCGATAGATGTGCCACTTCTCTCTATCCCTTCTACTTCTGAAAATATTTCTTCTTCGGATGATTATAGCAAGGATGACAATCCTCCCCCAGCTTCTCAGGACTCCCCTTCATCTCCTCAACTTCCAAAATGGGTTCGTGCTACTCGGGATGTAGCACATGCTCTTGCAGGCGATCCTAAAGATCAGCGATGTGCACATTCTCAGTTCGATAGAGCCTCTTCTTTACTGGCTCAAGCTTTAGCGAATTATGATCCTGACACCTTTGCAGAATCTTCAGCCCATCATGATTGGGATGCATGAATGAAGAATATCATTCATTATTGGAAAATGATACATGGGTCTTGTTCCTCTTCCAAAGGGATGAAAATTTGTTAGATGCAAATGGGTTTACAGAACCAAGTTTGGACCAGATGGAAAAGTTGATAAGCATAAAGCTCGTCTTGTTGCTAAGGATATTTCACAATTTGAAGGCATTGACTATACTGAAACCTTCTCCCCTTTTGCAAAAATGAACTCTGTTATGAAACCAGCTCAAGAAAAGATAGAAAAGATAGATCAACGCCTTAGAATTCAGCCTCTTCAAGGGGGCAACCTCCTTTACATTACATAAATGAACAATTCTTGGATGATTCAAATGATAAAACCTTGTTTCTATATATAGGAGTCTAAGGAGTCACAATATAACCCAACCGACCTAACAATAATAATATAAAGCCACAAAAATAACAATAGAGGGATTCTATGGGGCACAGTAATAACAATATGGGGACAATAGGGGCACAACAATATTAATAAGGG